>CAMOHE010054205.1:0-65987 GCA_946598075.1 Artocarpus hirsutus | reverse complement strand
AAAAGAGGATGATAGTTAACATTTATTCTTAATTTTCACCACAATTTGTAAAAAAATTGAAACTTACTAATTTTTCCATGATGCTAAATTAATTGGGAGAAGCTTTATCAGCGTGTTAGTAATTCAAAGTGTTCACAACATTTGAGTTTGTTTATTTATTTATTTATTTATTTATTTATTTTTTATTGATATAAAACAACAAAATGGGTGGAATTTGGAACACATGAACATTTACAAATAGACAGAGAAGGAAAGGAGAGAACTCTTGAACAGATTGAGTGAGAGACTAACCGTTTATTTACTTTGCTTCACTTTGGAGAAGGTTTAACAAGTCTGGCTCGCGTAGCTTGTACTTTGTGTAAACATTCCCTCTCCTCTTGTACATAAACTGGACAGAAGGCACATGCTTAACTTTCCAATAATCCTTGCCTCCATCAGTTGCAAAGCGGGCACGAAATCCGATGGCATGTTGGTAATGTCCAAGGATTTCAGGTTTGTCAGGTGTTGAACATCAGAAGGCATCTCCTTCATCAGTCGCGAATGGCCAAGTTCGAAATTCTCAAGAAGAGGCAATGCTTCTGACTTTGAAAACCGTCTAAACGTAAGTTGCTTGAGTTTTTGAAAACCGCCTTCCTCGATATGCAATTCTTCCCTTTCATGTGCTTGGTAGAAGTAAATGTACCCCAAACTGGGTAAATCTTTGAGGCATTTTAGCGGATCATCGATTAACCTCAAAAATCGAAACTCCAATCGTTGTAGAGTTTGACGCTTTGTTAGCCAATTCGGAAAACTTTGTATCCTGCAGTTCAAGGAAAGAAAACGTATATTAGGGGGAGGAGACGAAATGCATCATTGTAAATCTAAAATTTCATCATTAATGTTAACCGATCCCAAGAATAATTCCTTAAGGAGGTTCATCTTCTCAATGGCAGCTCCAAGAGCCTTTGCAATCTTTGTAGTGAGTTTCACAATGCCCAAAGACTTGAGTTTCTTTAGCTTCTCCAGCTCTTTGGCGAGACCATTTTATGCATCCACAGACGTTAGTGTTTGCAACTCCTCCAAACCTCCAACCTCTCCATTTATAAGTACTCCAATGGCATCCAAACCAGCTTCAACTTCTGTGTTAGCTCGATAGGCTAAAAGATATCGGAATCTTTGAAGCTTGTTAATCTCAAATGGTAGCTCTCGCACCAAGGTACTCACGATATCCAATGCTTGTAGATTGCGTAGATTACCAATAGACTTTGGAAGAGTTTTCACTTTTGTTCCTCTAAGATTTAGGTACTTCAAGTGGAACAAGTTCCCTATTTGTTTTGGAAGAATCTCAAGAGGGGTATTTTCAAAATCCAACAACTTTAAATGTATACATTTCTCAAATAAACTGGTTACAAAAGACTCGTTCAGTTCACCAATGTTAGAAAGAAAAACCGAATGGATCTTGGAATCTCGAATTACTTTCAAAACTTCTTTTGTGGTATCTTAGATGGATAGGCGGCAACTCTGTTCTCTATATCTTGATTTGCTTCCATTTAGGGATTGGCAAAATCGAAATTCATCAGCTCTTATTAAGATGATGTCCCGCATCAAATCATGGACTCGAGACATTCTTAACCCTCCAAACCACAATTCAGACAAAACCAAAATCCTGCAAATGAGCTTGTTCAAGTATTGTTTTGCAACTTGTTCTAACGTCTTGCCTCCCTTTGATTCAACAAAGCCCTCGGCAATCTAGAGTTTTATCAATCTAATTTCATGGACTAAATAATCCTCTGGAAAAATTCCATAATACAAGAAGCAAGACATAAGATGATGAGGTAGATCATGATAACTAAGAGAGAGAATTTTGGAAATTCTTGAAAGGTTGGGACTTATTTCAAACTCATAAGTGAGGTTATCACGCACTCATAGCCATTCAGATTCCACCTTCTCTTTAGTTGATAACAAACCAGGTACAGCTGCAATTACTAGTGGCAAGCCTTCACATTCACTTACGATTTCATGAGACAATTGCTCTAACTCTTGGGGGCAACGACCACCAAACTCAAAGCGGAATGCTGTTTTGCCAAAAAGCTCCCAAGCGTGTTCTGAAGACCAAGTTTTGAGCTCCTCTACATGATCAGTTGGAGTTTCTCTAATACAATAAGCAATTGCAAAATTTCATGTTGCAAGAATGATCCTACTACCCTTATTGTTATGAGGTAAAGCATGTTTCATAACTTCCCAAAAATCTATGTGCCATACATCATCAAAAACAACCATGTACCTCTTTATCTGCAGATGTTGCCTCAAGAGATTAATTAGTTCTTCGATTGTGTCAATTTCTCCTGCGGGAACTGTTAGGCACAACTGGTTTTTCATGTTCTTTGGAAGTTTTTTCATGTCATAGGTTTGAGACACAGTGATCCAAGCATGGCAGTCAGTGTCCTTCCACCACTTCATCGTTGTAGACTCTCTTACCAATCCCACCTTCGCCAACAAATGAGATCATGGCGCGTGCAGATGTTCCTTCAACCAACTTTTTTACAGTATCCTTTGATCGGGAATCAATGCTAACAAGTTGATCTTCTTCAACGTAAAGAGAGCTGAGTTGGGGGGGTCAGGCACTTCAACATCTAAAAGTGTTCCCTATGATCCATTTTGCAAGGGTGTCAACCTCGTTCTTTGATCTGGCACAATGACTCTTTAATTTCTTGAATCTCAGAAGCGATTTTATGACGAGGTCGCAAGGATTTAATGAAGTGTTCTGTTTTGCGAAGAGAACAAAAAAATCTACTCTGACGGTTATCGTCTTGTTCGTATAATAAAGGTACTCATCGACAACGTCTTCTATCCGATAAGCTTCCTCCCTTAGATGTCTCATCGATGCTTTCGTCGGCTTGCTCACATTACCTCTTTCTGAATTTTTTTTTTTTTTTGGCATCTTTAAGCGAAGGTTGGATGATTTCCAATTCATCTTTCAAGCTCTTGGCTTCTTTATGGACTCCTTTCAACAAGTTTGCCTCTCCAAATAGGAGCTCAGTCTGTAACGCCCACCTACAGACGTCACAGAAACCGTTAACTTATATCATTATCTCTTAATTAATTGACGGAAAAACCTAAACTTGTAAGTATTATTTAATTATTAACTTAATATTTTTGGTGTAAAATTTTTTTTATTTAAGATTACCAAGTGAATATATGAATTTAAAATTTTAATTTATTTTTTTTACCAGTTAAATTACTACCAATTGTATATTACTAGTACGTCTCAGGATCACATCTTTCAATAACGTCAACCCTTACTAGAAATGGTTTTCTTCCTCGGTTAGCCCGACGGAAAACTCCGAGGAAAACTCAAGGTATTCGGCTAACTGAATACCTGCAAAATAGTTAGTTTAACATAATTAATATAAAATATGAAAGCAAATTACAGTCCATAAGTTATTACAAACCAAATTTCTTAAAAGTGCCTCATAACGTGCGGAATAAATTTTAAACATAGCAGTATTTAAATTTTATTTCATGTCATAACTCCGTGATCCAACACCACCATCCTTGCACGTACATCTGTTCTTCCATCCTCCATCTATAGCTATAGCCTTACTCTTATCTACAACATGATTAACGTATGTAAACGTTAGGCCTAGCAAGTACATTATACAATCTCACAAAACATTATAACAACCCTAACCATGGCAGGAATCATTTCATCTTTGATATAGTCATCATAGTGCATATAACATGTTTTGTAAGAACATATCTATCCTTTTTCTTTTTCCCATGTTAAAAACATTCATTTTAATCTTTAGAGCCCTAGCATTGCACCATTAACATCATTAGGACGCGCCGTCATGAGAGAAAAAAGGTAGCTAATCCAAAACCAAATGTGACAAGTCCACCTTGCGGGACCAACATCATTATCATCATCATCATCATCATTGGGTGTGCAATGCCTTAATTAGGTGATACAAATATATATATATATATATTTAAAAACGTCCTATGCATCATGAACTATGATGTAAACATCCATAAAAAAAACATTCTTCATAACAATGGTAAAAAGGGAGTCTTTTGAATGAGTAATGCATAATCATTAATGACAGAATAAAACAAAACATTCTTAAAACTTTCACAATTTCTAATCATGTTGTAGGCGAGGATGTACTTACCTGAGTTGTAAAAATTCTTACTCAACCTCTTGCAAGTGGATGGTTTTCTTTCTATTTCCAATGACTCTAGTGCCTCAAACTTCTTTAATTTTATAACATGGTAATAAAAGAAATATTCTCGGTATAAGAGCATACTCAAAATATCATATTCGATATCATTGTAACAAGCAATTCCATATTTGATCAATTAAACTAATTTATCCTATTATCACAATTAAGATAGTGCATAATCTCAACCCAGTAGCCAACACTCTCCGATTTTTATAAAATCATAGAAAATTAGAATGGCAGTCAAATTTTTATAAAATGTTCCTAACCTACATATATATCACCAGAAAAATTCTCATGACATTCGGATTCGGCTAAGTGCCATTTTCATATTTTTTTAAATACACAACTTGGTTTTTAGACGAGTAACCTAAACAGCCAGTAATCCATGAATTTTTAAAAATCACATAAAATTTGAAATAAGTTAAAATTTTTACCACATGTTCTCAACATCCATAAGAATCACCAGATTTAATTTCATCACCATTGGACTACTTTAAGTCGTTCTTTTACGTTCTGTTGTTGAAATTTTGGTTTAGGCAGTGACAATCAATGAATTTTAGAAAAATCACCAAAATTTCAATGGCTTTGAAATTTTTACAGAACATAATAGACATATAGACCTACCCTCAGAATTAATTTCATCAAGTTTGAGCAATTAAAACTATTTTTCGTACATTTTAGATCTCACAACAACAATCTACCACTATGAACAAAATACGGGCAGTCAAAAATCAAAGAATTTTATAAAATCATAAAAAATTCCAATTGATCTTAAATTTTAGCATAGCATTCCTAACATCCCAACATACTACCAAAAAAATTTTCATTATGTTTGAATTATTCTAATTATTTTTCAACTATGCCAACTTTTATAAAAAAGTTGCAGTAAAATTACCAAAATGATGAGTTGTATTTATTCTATGATTTGTTTCTCCAATTCTAACATTGGCATGTGGCTGAAAATTTGTATTCATAAACTAGACATATAAATGAGTATTCAAAAATTTTTCTAGCATTAAACACATCATATAACATCATCAAACAAATCATCACATTTAAATGCCACTTAAGAGATCATAAGAACAACATTTAGTATAAATTTTCAAACAAATTGAAAATAGCTCATATGAACCCGAAATTTTTTGTGGGAGATGCCTAACATATAGATATACAATACCCAAAAGAAATTTTCTTAAAATCTCATGTTGATTCTCCCCGAAAAAATCCCAAAACATGGGTTTTCTCCTAAAAACATGATTAAAAATAATTATTCATAAAAATTTTGTTTTTTAAACAAAATCAAACACTAAATCACATAAGATTATTCCCACAAATACCATAATATCATAGTAAAAATTTGGTATAAAATAGGTAAAAACCAACCTCAAAACGTTGCCAAAAACTCTGTTCTGGCCCGATGACGGTTTCGGCAAAATATACCGTAACTCAACCGTTTAGCTTCCGATTTTGGATAAACGCTTTGTTCTCTATATAGGAAGTGTTTGAGAGTGTTAAGGGTAGAATTTAGAGACGTGTGATGAGTGGCGTAAGGTAGCCGAAGGAGTGCTTGTGTGCTCTTGGGTTGTGATGAGATGAGATTATTGTATCTCAAATGCATAGGAAGAGTATGTGAGGAAAGATGAACAAAAGAAAGAGAGGAAATGATTGTTTTAATGTGCTAAAGGTATGGAAAAGAAGATGATTGTTTTAATGTACTAAAGGGTTTATGGAAAAGAAGCAATCTTCCAGGTAGCCTTAGTAAAAGAAAAAAAAAATGAAACACATGGGAGTGGGGGACGAAATGATATCTTGTTGGGAGGAGCTTATAGGAGCAATGCTTGAAAATAATGAAGTATGGGCTAGCATGTCTATGTGAGTCATGAAATTTGTCTTCAAGCGTCTAAGAGCTATAGGGGTAAAGGAAACTAGCTAAGGCTTCATGGGGCTTCATTATTATGTTTGCCATTAGCAGAGAGTCCACGTGAACAAACAAGAGAGGGTGGAATGGAAGTAATGTAAAGGAAGTATGGACAAGTTGTAATAAATAATTTTATCCTTAAAACTTTAGCAATGAGTTTGAAATGGTAAAAAAAATATTAATATCCACAAGTCATAATCTTTACAGATTTTACAATCAACGTTTTTTTACTGTAGTTATAACAGCAATGGAAGTATTGATTCCTTTTAAAAAAAATAAACAGAAAAGAAAAACAATTTCTAGTAGTTTTTACTCAATGAACTCTACAAAGAATATTCCACGTGCTGTTTTCTTCAGAGTGGGGAAAAATAGGATTCCAAAAAAAAAAAAAAGTTTTCACAAAGAAGTATATTGAGCGACTTCCACTAAAAAAAAAAAAAAGAAAACATATTTTAAAGTTTGAATATGTCTAGGACGAAAAAGGTTGAAGAAAAGAGCATAAAGAAATTATGGGTCAGGTGCTACATTTATATCGTTTAATACTATTCATGTTACACTGACTTTTTTTTTAAGATGTAAAAATTCAAAATAATTTCAAAATTTTAAAAGAAAATGCTTTATTGAAATTATGAAAAAAAAAATTCAAAAATAATTTTAAGATTTTTTAAAAAGTAAAATATCACATTCATACAAATAAAAATCTATGTAAATCACCAAAATAGACAATTTATGAACAAATGATAATAATCATACATTTGACACTTTATGTCGTTGGAATTTCTTTAGTCCATCCACTGCAAATAAAGTCGTTAGCTCATAATAAATTTCATAATCTTAGATTTCACCCTAAAATTTTCAAACAAAATATGCTTCTAAGTCATAATTTTATTCATGTGATGCATAAAATAGTCAAACGTTACACAACATCTGTTAAAGAAAATGGTGGGTGTTACAGAGGGTCTCTTCCATTTCTTCTCACCCTTCAATTGCAACCTAGTATTATACTTTTTCTCATTCAATCTTCAATTTTAGCATTGTGAATGGCCCAAATACCCTGAAATTATAAAATAAAAGAATTTTAAGAACTTAAAAAATTTTATACTAAGATTACTTCAAAATGTGTATAATATCTTAAAACATGGATGTTTTGCATGTTTTATTTTTTTATTCATCTTATTTTTAGAACTTTTACCTTTTTTTTTTCTTTTATTGAAAGATAATTTGGTCATTTTAAAGATCAAAATTGTCCACTGACTGGCATAGGATATAGATATGTGTATTAAGTCTAATATAAAAATATAAATTTGCTGAGATTAAAAATAAAAAATCTAATTTTTAAATTAAACCAAAACAAAGAGAGTATGATGCTACATAAATAGGAGATTGGACGATGCCTATTTTATGATGTTTTATAAAAAAAACCATCTTATGCATTAAAAAACATGGGAAGGAAATTTTTGTGTTTTGAAAATTTCCATGCGTATATTAGATGATAGTTTTTTGAAAAAACATTGTCTAATGTGCTAGATTAGACGGCAGCTTTTTGAAAAACCGTTGTCTAATGTGCTAGGTTAGATGATGATTTTTCAAAAAAACCGTTATCTCATGTTAACGATTGTCATAAAAAAAAAGTGGACTTTTTACGGCAAATTCTTTTATCGAAAAATTTCAAAGTTTCTCAACACTCTCTTCTATTCTACTAACACTTTCTTCCATTCTACTTTGTAAAATTTATAAACTCTAAAGTTTTTCTCTTAGATCTCCCATTTTTTCTCTAAGTTCTCTCCTCCTCCCTCTTCCTACTATTTCTTCCTCACCCTCTATCTCATTCTCTAAATTCCTTCTATCCACATCTCTTCTACTCCTCACTCCCTTAAGCCTCATCTCCAACATTGTGATTCAACGCCAAACCATTATTGTTATTGTCGCCGCCTCCGTCTTGAGCACTAAAATTTAGGTACATTTGGAAACTTTTGAGATTTCTTTCATTTCAAATTTTTTTTCCTTTCGAATTTTGAGTGTTTCTTTGCGTTTAGTTATGCATTTTTCTTGTTGCTATTGTTGTTGTTGTTATATTTTGTGGATAAACTTTGGCTATGATTCTTAAATATTTGGGTTATATGAGTATTTATTATGTACATCTTTAAAAGTCATTATGTCTTTTTTTTATGTTAGATATGAATCAAATTTATCAAAGAAGAGGACATAAATTTGTGTATAATAGTCAAAATTATTCTTTGAGAAGAAATTGTTTTGGTGATTTTTTTTTTTTTTAATTCTTTCAAGGCTTTTGACGATTGTTTTCACTAAAATGGTACATTAGATGACTGTTTTAGTAAAAACCATCGTCTAATGTGAATTTCACGTGCATTGGACGACAATTAAAAACCGTCGTCCAATGTATACCACATATTATGATTGTGAATTAGATGATGGTTTGACTAACCGTCGTGTTATCTTTGAACGATTGTTATAAATCGTCATCTGACCTTCCGTGTGGACTAGTGTAAAAAGATAAATTTCTTTTCTTAAAATAATAAAAATTGCCTCCTTTATATTAAGCTATCTAGCTAATCGTAATTATATAAATAATTCTCTATAGCAATTACTATATCTCACTAAAACAATCATTTAAAATTATGACATACAAGGGAATTCCTAGAGAGACAAAATAACATTAACAACATAAAATATATGGTTTTTTAAGTTCTTCTAGAACCATAAATATAAACATGAACCTATATATCATTATTCAAAAGCCAACTTTCATTATAAAGTGATATGATTGAAACCAAATTTTATTGTTAGAAAGTAGTAGAGTAATAGAATATAACATATAGGATTTGGGGTGTTTCACAGGGTGGTAGGAACCAATGGTTAGAACCACTTTTACTATAGCATGTGAGAGCTTTACATTGTAGCAATTTTTTTTTATTGTTACTATAACATGTGAGAGCTTTACACTGTTCATAACTGAGTTTGTGGTATCAGCCAAACATAGGTAAAAGTTAGGTCGAGATATAATAAAAGGTGAAAGGTAAAAACCGGAATAGAGAAATTTTGTGTTGAAGACTACATATGTAGCCTGCTTTAGTACATGTAAGTTGCCGACTTAACATTCTCAGCTGTTACTTATCCTTCCACTACAATAATAAGGTATGATAAATTAAAATAAGAAACATTGTTAATGAATAAAATAAATGAATAGCAATATCTAGAATCCAATCATAATCTTTTTACACGTATTTCATTTTGAACATGACCATGTATAACAAGTGTAGATAACATGCTCAAATATAACATCTATATATATATTTGTATTAACAAGTCATTGCCAATAAATTAAACAAAGAGAACACCACCAAAGAAGTAAATTATAACAAGTTACTTCGATTAAATTTTCTTACAGCATGAGCAAAGAGTTGGAAACACTTGGTGTTGCGGCTCATTATACACATAACCCTAAAAGTGGATAATATGGGGCTGCAGGGGAAGCATGGCTGCAATGTGTGTTTTGTGGGGAGCTAGCTCTAGCTCGGGCTGATTATATTGCGATTTTGTTGCAGTAACTTGGTCGTAAAAAGTTTGACAAAGAACAACTTCAGCTTCTTTTATACCATCCTTTGGTTTGTTTGAAAGCATAGGAATGTTTGGGTTCATGGACATTGTAAGAGCCGGCTTTTCCGGAGTCGCCTTGTATCCCATATATTTTCATTCTCTTTTATATATTTCTTAATAATATCATGTCATGTAAATTAAAATTTAACGCCATATCAATTAAAAGTCATTTCAATTAAAATATTTTACTTAACGCAGTATGATATTATAGGAGAGGCACAAAAGAGAACAAGAAAAATGGTTAAAAATGCAAAGTTTGGAAAAAATAGGTGTTTCACTGCACAACTTTGTTAGGGGCTGATAAGACGATTGTATACACTACACAATGAGTGAATGGTGAATTTTAAGTAGAAGAATAGATTTGGTGCAACAGGTCTTTATGTATAGGGGCAAATGGTAATTTTAGACTTTTCGGCGTCAAAAATTGTAAGATTAAGGTTTTGATCACTGTATATGGCCGATATTCCTTATGTTTGGGATTTTTATGAAGTTTGGAAGTCATACTCAAAGGTTGGAAAAGTCTTCTACGACCACTAGGGAGTTTTTTCTATACAAGGGTAAAATAATAATTTGGACACTCCGGGTTAAGTTAAGGCGGTATGTAGACAATAAGGAGTCAACAAGGATCACACCTTAAACAGGATAAGTATAAGGTATAATGAGAGCTTAGACGTATTAAAGATGACATAAAAGCTATATTTTCAACGTAAGGGTAAAATAGTAATTTAGGTTTTGGGACGGTTTTAAATCAATAGAATAAGGAACTGTAGATAAAAAGTTTACTACGATATTTTACAAAATAAAAAATGAAGATATTTATACTCATTGTCACATTATTAAATAATGGATTGACTTTTATCACTTGCAAAAAAGTTTTACATTATGTGTCACTTACAATAATCAATACAAAAGTAAAATTATCAAAAAAAAAAAACATATGACTTGTGGCATTTTCTTAAAGAGTTTTTTTTGTTTTTTTTCTATGTGGCATATTTTTAATACCCAGTCTAAAAAGATGATTTGTTTGTAAATGTCCCAATTAAATCAGTGTCTAAGGCCCAAAAACCTGAGAGGCTATACAAGGTGACTAAGTAGGTTACGCTGGTTAGACAAGTTCCAAAAGCAAAGCTATGATGAGCCTAAACCATGGACTAGAACCTCACTAAGTCAAAAACATGGGCGGAAGTTGTCTGAGGTTACAAGGATGGCAACCAAATGTCTCTAGCATAACCACCTCTAGAACCCTAATAAGTCACAATGTTATGATTAAAAAGAGTAAAAATAGAAATAAGTTGGTGACTTAGAAATCGATGATTAATGACTAGAAATATTTGGGATTCTATCCGATGTTGAGTCAAGGTTTATGATCGAATAAAGGAACTAATTAATTAATAACTAATTAAAACTTGGTTAATTAATATTAAGGATAGGAAAATAAATTTAAGTTTACAAACTTACCCTTTTAAATCAAACTACCCAAATGTAATTTTACTATATCACACCTCTCATTAACAAATCATATGCACCTCATGAGGTAAAATATGTAGAAGTTTTTATCATTTATGTTACAAAAGTACGATTAACGCAACATTTAAAAAACTCAAGGACTATAGTATGTCAATTGAAAGTTTAGTATCAAAATGAGACATGCCATTCCTTGAGGGTTAAAAGTGAAACAAACCCTTTTGCTCAACATTTAAAAAGCTCAGGGACTATAATATGTTAACTAAAAGTTTATAGTCAAAATGAGACATGTTACTCTTCCAGGGGGTAACAGTGAAGTAAACCCTTTTCAAAATAAAGTGGTAGCTTAAGCTTACCGTACAAGGAGACGTTAGGAGCTATATGATGCATCATTACACTATTTATTCCTTTCTCCTGGCACTTCTTGTTCCTCTTTCTATGATCTATTCTTTCAAAACGAAGGGAGAAATAAAAAAGGTGAATTATGGGCTATAGGTCAAGCAGTTTCGTGGCGAACCCCGTGTACTATATAGCCTGTAGAAAATTTAATTTTAATGTATTTATCAATCATAATTTATGAAAATAAAAAAAAATAATAATTTTGAAATTTCAAAACAAGTCCACATTATTAGAGCAGCTCATAACAAACTGAAAAGGATACATGAGGTCTTTTAAGATTAGGTTCATTTTCTCTTATTATATGTCAACTTAAAATGTAATTCTAATAGAATGACACAGAAACGATAATAATAATAATAATAAGTGAGCTAGAAGGGCAGATTTTCTAATTCTCTTTCCCTAAAACAAATTGACTTCTTAAGAAAATTCCACAACATATCAGCCTTTAACCAATCAACCTCTTTAAGCAATCAAATTTTTATGACACAAATAGTAAAACTTCTAAGAGGGTGTTTGGGAGTGGTGGGAACCACTCAGTTCCCACCACAAACTCAGTTATGAACAGTAAAAAGCTTTCACACGTTACAGTAACAATAAAAAAAATTACTACAGTGTAAAATTCTCACATGCTACAGTAAAAGTAGTTCTAACCACTGGTTCCCACCATCTTTCCAAACATCCACTAAAACTAATGCCGTAAATTTTGATCTCTTTTTAAAAAAAAAAAGAAAAAAAATAACTCTCTTTCACATGCTCCTCCTCAAGTGATGGGTATCATAGGCAACCAAGCTTCTCCTTATTTGGAGCTTCTCTCTCTCAACCCCCTTCCAACTAGCCTTGAGAATTATGCTATGATTGAGATCCACCATCCTCGTCCAAGTCCAAGCCTCATGGCACCATCCTCGCCTAAGTCAGAGCACCACGTCATCGTCCCCATCCAATTCCACGCTTTGTGTCGTTGTTTCCGTCCAAGAATATGCTTTGTGTTGTTGTCCTCATCTGATCTAAGCTCACGTTGTAGTTCGAGCCTCGTGTTGCAGTCGTCGTCCGAGTTCAAGCCTCGTATTACCATCTCCGTTCTCGTTTGAGTCGAAGCTGCTTGCTTTCTCAAAGAGAGCAAGGAGAGAGAGATCGTTTGAGAGAGAATAGTGAAGGAGAATGAGTTGTTGTTTTCTTTTTCTTTTTTTTTTTTCGGGTTTTGATGATATGTAAAGACTGCTGTTAGAAACCAGAGACGAACTAGTGACGACGAGGAGAGAGAGAAAGGGAGAGGAGAGAGAGAAAGAGATGGAACAAAAATATCTCAATATTATAAGAAAAATGTCTTGACGGGACAGAAGAAAAAAAAAACCAGTAGGACATGGAACTATTTTGGTGGGATATAAAACATGAGTGAGACATCCCATTAGGTTTGTCCCCAAAGAATTTTTCACATTGGTGGCATGAATAAGTCTAGAAATGTAGAATTTATGAGAATAACCCTAATTTGTTATTGAGTCATTGGGCTTAAATTATCTTAGCAATTTATGTGCATGGCCCAACCTAATATCTCTCCTTATCTTGTAAAAAAAAAAAAAAAAAAAGATCATTTTCAATATAAATGTTAATATTTAGCATCATTAATAGAGCATCTTTAATGTAATGCTAAATTGATATGTCAATTGCAAATTTAACATTTGAGTGTAAAGAAACAAAAAGCTCTCCAATACAATACTATTTTTAATACTAAATTTGCTATATGCTAAACTTTGTGGCAAAATTTACCACAAAGTTTAGCATATAGTAGATTTAGCATTTGAGTCCTATTGGATAATAGCTTAATTTTTTTGCTTTAATAATTACAACGTTCTTCTTTTTTAATTATTTCAATATTAAAATTTACTTTTACAAGTTTTAATGTTTAATAATTATGAAAAGACAAATACGATATTTTAAATAGCATTATACATTGGAGCATAAAATAAGATAACATATCAAGTATGTTATTTTTATACCTTTTGGTCATAAATATAACATGGACATTAACATTTGCATTGAAGATGGTCTTATTATTACATTTGCTCTTAAAAAGTATGAAAATAACATATTCAATGTGCTGTTCTATTTTGTGTAGTAAATGTTATAATTATTAAGCCTTGAAATTTGTAAAAGCAAAATTTTAATATTGAAATAATTAAAAATGAGAATGTTATAATTACTAAAGCAAAAAAATAAATAAATAAATAAATTTA
The DNA here is from genome assembly GCA_946598075.1 of Artocarpus hirsutus. Classification (NCBI taxonomy): domain Eukaryota; kingdom Viridiplantae; phylum Streptophyta; class Magnoliopsida; order Rosales; family Moraceae; genus Artocarpus; species Artocarpus hirsutus. The sequence continues at coordinate 52,155 of CAMOHE010054205.1, read as the reverse complement.
TCAATCTATAAGAATCAAATGTCAAATTCATCATATGTTGTATTTGTGATAAATTCACCATCAAGTTAGCTTATAGCAAATTGAGCATTAAATATGACATTTTTGTTGGAGAGTTTTTTTACTCATAAGCATCCTAACGTAATACTAATTTGATGTGTCAATGATAAATTTAATATTCAAATGTAAAAAAATATCTAATATAATATTATTTTTAATGTCAAATTTATTTTAATTTATCTTATGTGAAACTTAGGTCCTGTTCGATACAGTTTTTTTAAACAACTTCTTGTTTCTTAAACAAAAAACTGGAAATAAATTGAAGAAAGCATGTTCGTTTTATTATTTTTGTTTTTTTTTTTAACTGTTATAAGATTTTTTTAAAATTCTCAGAAGAGAAAATCTGTGTTTTCAAAATTTTTTAAACAGATCTTCTAAACAATTGTACTGGCCTCCCTCCCCCTTCTCTCTCGTCTCTTCACTTTTCCTTGCTCCATGGCTCTCCGTCTCTGCTTGCTCCGTTTGTTTCTCGAGAAATGGAGGAGAAAACTTCAGTCTCCCAAATTTCAGCGGATATTCTCAGATTTTCGTCATCATTCTCAATTATCAACAGGTATAAATCACGACTCTCTTCAAAGATTTCATATTGTAATAACTTTTCATAACTTATTTTCTCATTTTAGGGTTTCTAAATCTATTTTGTTCTTGCTTGTGATTTCACTGTCAATGAGCCTTAGATACAGTCGAGGCACGATTTCTATTCATATTTGTCTTTGTTGGCTGGATTTTTGAGCTTTCACAAAAGGTAAATTGTTGTTTTTTGGTTTTTTCTCTGTTTCTTTTTGGTCCAAAAGAGAATATGAACATTTCAACGCTGATGGTAGACGGTGGAAGTTGATTCTTCAATGATGATGGTTTTGTGGAACTTAGGGTGTTTTTGGTACGGTGGTGAGAACCATTAGTTAGAACTGATTTTATTGTAGCATCTGAGAGCTTTATGTTGTAGTTATTTTTTTCTTTTTACCGTAACATGTGAGAGCTTTACACTGTTCGTAACTGAGATGGAAGTTAAAACCACTCCTTGCCAAGCTAATAAAAGTTTATTATTCCCCTTGATCTGATCATGAACACCACAGCTGTCTTTATTATTAGCTCCTGATGATCTCATTGATCTAGAAAAACAAAAGCAATGGATCTACTCTTCTTAAGCACATTCATGTTTCCGCTCATAAAAGGACTGGTACGCTTTCTTCAAGGCAGGATACTGGAACGGATGATTTTTGTTAGCTGAGTTGATTTTGTAACAATATTTCATTTGTATATGTAGTTTCATTTTTCATCTCTCACTCGGCCAGGCTCTGTGAAGTAATATTTTTAACAGTAGAAATTGTCAAAATGAAACCGCCCATTTAGTAAAATTTGTTTATTATTTATTGGCATGTGATGAAGAATCTGCCTTGCTCCATGATCTCCTTGCTCATGAGAAGTAAAATTTTTATTGTTGAGACTTTAGATGTGGTTTGGAATTTTTTAGTTTGGCTTTCTTCTGAGCTTGCTGGAAATTGCATGTGGGGATCTTTTAAACGTTGTTTGAGGAATTCTATAAGAAAGGTATGATTAATTATAATACTAATCAAATTTTCCTATACCTATATCTTATTCCTAAGAAAGTAGAGTCTAGAAAAGTAGGATTTTAGGCTTATAAGTTTGGTTACTAGTCTCTTAAAAGTTTTGGCAAAAGTGCTGGAAAACATATAGGGGAGGTTCTTAGTGATACAATTTCTTTTGCATAGGGTGCATTTGTTAAGGATAGGCAGACTCATAGATGTGGTTTGAAGAAGAAGGTGTTGGTCTATAAAATTGATTTTAATATGGCTTGTAATCATGTTAGGTGAAGTTAACTAGATTATGTCCTAGAAAGTAAAGGTTTTGGGACTCAAGTCTCATTGGAGGAAATGAATAAGGTGGAGACATGGAAGAGTATGGAGGGGGCAGAATAGATAATTTGGTTGATTGGGAGAGAGTGGTAAAATCCATGGATACGGGTGGCTTTGGGATGGACACTTAGAGAATGAAAAATTAACATTTTTGGGCAAATGGCTGTGTAGATTCCCATCAGAGCAACACAATTTGTGGGTCGTTAGAAGTAAGTATGATTTACATCCTGATGGTTGGGTTGAACCTTATGTATAGAGATCCCCTGTAGGAATACTTGGAGATACAGATCTTAGTAGTTAAATAATTTTCTTTGTTTCATGAAATGGGATGGGCATGGGAAATACAATCTTTCTTCAGAAGGACACTTTATGTTGTGTGCAATATCTTGCTACCACGTTTCCTAGATTGTTCAGACTTTCTGACGTTCAATCTGCCTCAAGCCATTTGTTCTCTTTCAAATGGCAATGGCTGAAATTTATCTGTTTGTTTTTGATGAGTTGGATGGGGGGAAATGCTAGTATTTTTGAAGTGAGGAAGATGGAGATTGCAGATCTGTTTGATAAAGTGAAGTTTTCAGTTGATTGTTTTGAATTGGGGAGATGTATTGGGGGCTGATTGTTATGTTTTCTTGTGCTCTTCTTGTTGTATTGTTGTTAGCTTTGTTTTATTTCAGTCAGTTTCTGTTTTCATTTTGGATTTTGTGAGGACTTCTAGTCCTCGCTCACCTTTGTAATTGATTTCCATCAATGAAAAGTAGTTTCTTATAAGAGTCGCTAAATATCTATTCTTTTCAGGTTCCAAATTGGTTGAAACAACTGAAGAGTATTAACCTTTAGAAAAAAGGTACACAATCAAATCTCTCTTTTGGTCATTTCTTTACATAATGGTCCTTTGATTTTGGCACTCTTGTTACTTTTGGGATGTATTTCTCTCTCTGCCTTTTGTTGGTTCATTTGTGCTTTACTTAATGCAAGTATGAGTTCAATTGATTGTCGTTTATGGCCATAATTTCAGTAATTTTTCGTTTCTTTGACCACATAATTATACAGTAGTTCCCACTTCTTTTACCTTATTAACATTTTAATCATTATGTTAGAGTCAGCATCAGAATGAAGTGCAAAAATAGGCTACCATAATTTTTTACACTGAATTAATTTACCTTCTTTGAATCCAAATGAAAATTGACTTGCATTAAGAGTCTTTGCAACCTGAAAAGACACAATGACCCATGCGGCAAATTAATTAATCACCTAAAAAGTATTCAATTACATCATTGGAAGTAAGAGTTGAGCAAACATGAAGTTCAGAGTACAAGCTTCTCCCCATAGCTTAGTTTCGGAAGTCATCAAAATTGATAAGCTTGCGGCAAAGTTAATAGGAGAAATAGTTATAGATGAATGTAGGGTTGACAATTCGTGTTTACGTGTCGTGTTCATGCTAACATGCTTATAACACGACACAATTAGACTAAACACGAACACAACACGTTTAATAAACGTGTTTAAAATACAAACACGAACACGACCTCTCGATAACGCGTATAACACAGCACGACATGATTAAAATACACTTATTATAAAAAATTTTTTATATAAAATTTTTTAAAAATTTTGACTTACAATTTTACTATATAAATTTTTTTATTTATAATCTTCACTACAAAAATTTTTTATTTATAATTTTCACTATAAGCTAAACTAAATTTAGTGTCCAAAATATGTTTAAACTGCATTAATTTTTAAGAGCCCAGCTTGAGCTCAAGGTATATTGAAGCTGCCAATAGCTTCTTCATGCCTGTGTAAAAAAGAAACCGACTTATATAGACAAGAATGAGAGAGAGGCTCTCATTTTCTTTCGAAGTGGGACTCTTGGGTAGAGCCGGCAATTTTAGACACGGCACGATGACACGATACGAGAACGACATGTTGGCATGCACGTATATTAATTGGACCATAAATGGGTTCGTATAGTAAATGTGTCAACACGACACGTTTATAGCCCATTTATGGCACATTTAAACTTGAAATAAAAAAATTTCATAATTTTACAAATGTTAGGATTCGACCAGGGTGCATTCATGCCACTAGCCCACCACCCTGTTAACGAAAGTTTGATGTCAAATAAGGGTTTTTAATATATTTATTACGGTTTTGTAGTATCAGCCCAAGAGTCCTACATCTTGTGTTAAATTAAAAAAAAACTTACCATAAAAATTTTTTTATAAACTTTTAAAATTTTAAGTAACGATATTTTTAAAATAATAAAATTTTTTTTACGATATAAATTGTTTTTGCTTATAATTTTAACAATTTTTTTTTTTATAATTTTAACTATAAGGCCTTTACAATGTCTAAAATGTATCAATATTTAATTATTATTAAATGTTTAAATTGTATTTTTTTTTCAATATTTAATTATTAATAAATGTTTAAACTGTATTTTTTTTTTCAATCTTTAAATTTTAAAAAGCCTAAGATTGGACAAAAATATATTGAAGGTGTTGATAGCTCCACGTCTCCACGCGCATAGGAAAGAAAGAAAGGAATCGGGTTTATATGGAGGAGAATGAGAGGAAGAGTCTCATTTTCTTTCGATGTGGGACTCTTGGGCTGATACTACAAAACCATAATAAATATATTAGAAACCCTTATTTGACATCAAGCTTTCATTAGCAGGGTGGTGGGCTGGTGGCATGAATGTATCCTTGCATTCCCACGGGTGCAGGTTCGAATCCTAGCACTTTTAAAATTATGAAATTTTTTTATTTTAAGTTTAAATGTGTCATAAATGGGCTATAAACGTGTCGTGTTGACACATGTGCTAACACGAATCCAGCACGTTATCCAGTATGTTTATTTTCATGTTATTTGTATCAACCCATTTATGGTCCATGCTAAACTCATTTATCTCGTGTCGTTCTCGTATCGTGTCATCGTGCCGTGTTTGGAATTACCGGCTTTAATTAAATGTGTTACACGTGCTAACACGAATCCAGCACGTTTATTTTCATGTTATTTGTATCAACCCATTTATGGTCCATGCTAAACTCATTTATCTCGTGTCGTTCTCGTATTGTGTTATCGTGCCGTATTTGGAATTGTCGGCTCTAGAAAGAAAATGAGACTCTTCCTCTCATTCTTCTCTATATAAACTCGGTTACTTTCTTTCTTTCTTGTGCGCATGGAGGCGTAGAGCTATCTATAGCTTCAATATATTTTTGTCCAATCTTGGCTTTTTAAAATTTAAAGATTGAAAAAAAAAAAAGTTTAAACATTTAATAATAATTAAATATTGATATATTATAGACATTGTAAGGCCTTATAGTTAAAATTATAAATAAAAAAATTGTTAAAATTATAAGTAAAAAGAATTTATATAGTAAAAAAATTTTATCATTTTAAAAATATTGTTACTTAAAATTTTTAAAAAAATTTATAAAAAAAAATTTTATGGTTAGTTTTTTTTAATCGTGTCGTGTCGTATTATACGTGTTATAAGTGGGTCGTGTTCGTGTTTGTATTTTAAGCACGTTTATTAATCGTGTCGTATTCGTGTTTAATCTAATCGTGTCGTGTTATAAACGTGTTGGCACGAGTATGACATGTGAACACGAATTGTAAGCCCTACTTTCAAAACTATAAAACTACAATAAATATATTAAAAGCCCTCATTTGATAACAAATTTTCATTCAGCAGGGTGGTGAACTGGCGGTGAGAGGGTAACCTTACCTACCTTAGGTGCAAGGTTCAAATCCTTGCACTTGCAAAATTATGAAATTTTTTTATTTTAATTTTAGATGTGTTATAAACGGGCTATAAACGTGTCGTGTTGACACATTTACTGCACGTTTAATAAAACGTGGTAAAGCGTCTTAAACGTGCTAGTACGAATCTAGCACATTTATTTTCGTGTTATTCGTGCTAATCCATTTATCGTCCAATTAATATACATGCGTTTTAAACCCGTTTATCTCGTATGAAACGTGTTAAAGCGTGTTAAATGTGTTAGCACGAATCCAATCTAGCACATTTATTTTCGTATTAGTCGTGCTAATTCATTTATGGTCTAATTAATATGTACATGCGTTCTAAACCCGTTTATCTCGTGTGATACGTGTTAAAGCGTGTTAAATGTGTTAGCACGAATCCAGCACATTTATTTTCGTGTTATTCGTGCTTACCCATTTATGGCCCAATTAATATACATGCGTTCTAAACCGTTTATCTCGTGTCATTCTTGTATCGCCGTATTATTACTCATTTATGGCTCAATTAATATACGTGTGTTCTAAACCCGTTTATCTCGTGTGAAACGTGTTAAATGTGTTAGCACGAATCCAGCACATTTATTTTCGTGTTATTCGTGCTAACCCATTTATGGCCCAATTAATATACATGCGTTCTAAACCGTTTATCTCTTGTCATTCTTGTATCGCCGTATTATTACCCATTTATGGCTCAATTAATATACGTGTGTTCTAAACCCGTTTATCTTGTGTCGTTCTCGTATCGTGTCATCATGTCATGTCCAATATTGTTGGCTCTAGATGAATGAATAAATCTGACTATAGTCATGCAAACTCAGACTGAAAATACCTTTTATATAGGAGATAACAGAGTATTTCTGGTTATTATCTTTTTGAGCTTTTTGTATTTTAGTTGACAAAGATCATACTGATAACATGTGTTTGAACATGCGTTTTGGATTAGTAGTTTTATCTATGATATATGTTTGAACATGTATTTTTGTTGCTATGCTTTTGGTGTTCCTCTTTGAAGTGTTTCTTTGTTAACATTTTTGATCAATGTTAGTTCTGTAATTTTGTTTTCCATAGATAGTTTCTGTGGAAAATGAAATCATTGACCTTAACAACAATGATGATGCAACCGTATGGACTCAAAACATGAGGAGATTTTCATTAATCTTATGGAGAAAGAGGTCCTTAAAGGAAATAGGTGTTATGGATGGAAACGTATTCGAGAAGAACTATGTGCACAAGCCAAAGAGGAACTATAGTGAGATGCAAGTAAGGAACAAGTTCAATCTGTTAAAACAAAAGCAAAAGGACTTTAAGATGTTGTTGAAAGAGACTAGTATTGGAAATAATGTAGTGACTGGACAAGTTATCGCAACTGATGAAGTATGGGATAAACTTTCTAAGGTAAATCTTTATTCTCAATAATATTAGTTTTGTTCCTTTAGCTTGACTTAGCGGTTCAATGATGATAAATTTTTATGATGTAGGTTCATGAGTCTTCAAGAAAATTTAAGAAGAAAGGTTGTCCCTTTTATGACAAGTTGTGCATCATTTTTGGAGATACTACTGCTACTGGTTCCAATGCTCATCCTTCAAATAAAACTCCTTCGTTTTGTAATGAGGATGATGCAAAATTCGAAAGTTCACCTAGGATTCATGAAACTAGAGTAGATGGGAATGCAGCTAAAAGGAAAAGCAACTCAACTAGCACCTCTGACTCTCGAGGTAGAAAGAAATCTAATTTTTCTTTAGCTTTAGCATCTGCTTTGGGGCATTTAGCGAATCTTCTAAGAGAAAAACTGAGATGTTAGAGAGTTCAATAGCAACTTCTTCATCTCATTACTTGCTAAAGGAGAGTGCTAAAGCATTGGATGACATTGAAGGAATTGATAGGGAAACATATGCAAAAGCTGTAAATAAGTTTGAACAAGAGGTGTCGAGAGTTTTGTTTTTAGAGATGTCAGGACATAGAAGAAAAAATTAGGTCTTGACATAAAAACAGATGGTTTAGGTTTTAGAATTGTTATCTTCATCAATTTTGTTTGTAATTTCACTTTCTTAGATTTTGATTTGGAATTGTTTTTCTTTTTTCATAGATTATGTTAGCTTCATGGTTTAGGCTTTGTAATTGTTAACAGATTGTAATTTTTTTTTTCTTTCTTTCAGCCTCAAAATGTAAGCACTAAAGAACATTTGAAGTGTTCATTCTCAAGTGTTCGTTTTTTTTTTCTTTTCATTAAGAAGCTAATATGCACTATTCGTATGATAATCATATACCTAAACACATATGACAATATCATAGGACTGTTATAATGTAACAACTATGAAAGGGTTCTATGGTTGCAGTGTGGCTTTGTAATAAGTATATACTACTTCACCTAAAATGCATGCAAAAGTTTATATCTCTCATTGAAGAAGAAGCAGCAGGAGGATATGTTTTATTTATTTTTCTATGGAAAGTGTTGAAATTGTTATTTTTTTTTTTAATTTTGTTGACCTCGACGAAGCGTTTGGCTCATAGTCTCAACCTTGATAATCAGCCCAGTTTGTCGGCTTGACCATCGATAGCAAGTCTAGCCTGCAAACATGACTTCAATGGCAAGTCCATCCTAACCTTGACCCTCACCTCGGCCAAACTCGACCTCAATAGTGTGTCCAACACGTAGTCCTGGCCTTGACAGTGAGATCAGTTTGTTGACCGGCCCTGATAATGAGTTTAGTTCATTGGCCCGACCTTAACTTCGAGTTCATAATTTTAACGATCGATATTCCGTCCCATCATTCCGATAGGTCAAGTTTAAATCAATTATATTATTATTTTTTTGTTTGAAAAAAACATGTAACAAAATTTACTATCAAACATATTTTTTGTTTTTTATTTTTTAAACAGAAAACAAATAAGAGTTGTCAAACATGTATTTTTGTTTAAAAAAATAAAAAATAAGAACAAGAGAAAATATTTTTATTTTTCTATTTAAAAAAACCAAAAACAAAAATGATACCAAATAGATTCTTAGTAACTAATTTGACATTTGATTTCTACATTTCAAACAACATTATATATTGGAACATAAAATAAAATAATATATTAAATGTGAAATTTTTACATTTTAGTGACAAATATAATATTGATGTTTACATTTACATTAGGGATTTTTGTGAATGCTAAAATTTGAGATTGACATGTCAAGCATTGCACTAGAGATGCTACAGAAATGAAGAAAGTGGAAAGAGGGAAAGGATTGAGCAGTATACATTTTTGGTTGTGCCTTTTTTGATAAAAAGTACAGAGACTCTCTTTCCTTGCATTTTCCAGCACGCCTAGCGCTCACTGTTTCGCTATTTGGAGAGTCCTTGAAACCGTAAAGAAATAAAAAATAAAAAATAAAAAAATTATTGCAACTTTATTATTATTATTTTTTGGTGATGAAAAAATTTTTGCAACTTGCAACCTCCTTTCTTAATACAAATCCTATTCTTCATATGGCCCCTCCAATTTCATAATGTATTGCATTAAAGCTCTCCCAAATCCCACCCCATTAAAATATCATTATTATTGTTATCAGTTCTCCTTTCTTTTCCTTTCTTTATTTTTTTCTTTTCTTTATTTTTTTCTTAATAAGCATCATTAGTTAGCTAAAATGATAACATTAGAAACCAAATCAGAGCAACAAATTATAGGGTTTAATACCCTTTTCTTTTTTTGGAAATTTCATATCTCTCATAAACAGAAAAGGCACCCATTTCGCAATCTGTAATATTTTCTTTTTATTATTGTCATAATTCCTTTTGCTTCCTCAGCCTTTAAAACGAAAAGAACACTTAAACCCCAAACCCAAACCCCACATTTTCTCCACACCAATTTTCTTCAAGCTTATCTGAGTTCTGACCCCTTTTTTTTTCTTCTTCTTCTTTTTCAAAAGCTAAGAGAGAAATTATCACATTGTTTCTTCATATCAGCCTCAATGGCCAGGTGGGTTTTTGGTGTTGAAGAGAATGTGGGTAGTTAAAACAAGAAGTAAAGTTGGGCTTTCTTTCTTCTCCTCGATAAAATAGAAAAAAAAATGACAATGTGGGTTTTTATCCTTGTTTGTTTTTATGCATTTTCACGCTTTGAAGAATAAACAAAACATATATAAAAAAAAAAGAAAATTAAAAAAAGTCAAAGAGGAAGAAGGAAGAAGTGTACAGGAGAGGAGCCCGCGAATCTGGTGCTGCTTTGGATGCATGGAAGGCCCACCGGCCAAGGCACGAGGCTCTCACGTCGGCTAGTGCTATTTTCTCACTGAAAAATGACAATGGAGTGTGACTTTAATAATCACAAAAATGCTCAGGGTCAGGGACCAGCCTCTCGCACAAGGTCCAGAAAGAAAAGAAAACTTAGGCCTCTTCAAGAAGTAGGTTCTGCCTCTGCTTCACCTCCACTTAAACAGGTCCCTCTTTTTGTTTTTGGAACTCTTTACTATTATATCATAATTTTCATCATATTATATTATTTTATTCTTTTAATGGGTTTTGTTTTATGTGCACAAATGTAACTTGGTTTTTTTTATATTTGTTTACTTTAGTAGTTTAGTCCGTTATACTGTTATAGTCCTGTTTTTCACTTCTGCATGATTTTCTATGAGCTGATTTAATTGTCTAGTTCTTCTTTCTAAGAGGTTTTATTGATAATGTTTGTTTTGCCACATTAAGTTGATATGTTTGCCACATTAATCCTATTTTTAGGTGTTTTTTACGTGAATTCTGTGGTAAGATATGAAAAAAATACAAGTAAGACAGTTTTTAAAGGTCATATTGTAAAAGAAAAATGAAGATCCGACAATTAGAAAGAGTGTTTCTATTGGTAAGGTATGAAAAATTTCGGTTATGTGCAATGTTGGATTGTTATTGATCCGTTTGTATCACAAGTCATGCATGGCGTGCATGGTAAAGCAATTTAACGAGTTTCTTTGCTCCTTGTTATAAGAGGTAATGTTATGTGGATTCAGTTTCATGACCACTTTAACACGAATGCAGGGTACTGGGAAATACGGACGTGAAGATCAACAAGCGAATAGGGGTTAGATTTGGCATTTCGCCTTGCATTCATCTGCTTCAAGCCTTTCACCATTTTTATCTCGTGTGGTTATAAATTCCTTTGTTTTTTTTAATTGTCAGATCAACGGGTTGTGGAGGACAAAGACAGCGTAAAGCATGAAAAACAAGGTAATGTTGTTTTTTCTTCACCGAAAATTACATTGTTCTACAGGATTTCAAACTCAGACCGTTGTTCAATTATTTCTGTGGCGTAGTCGATCTAAAAAATATCAAGAATCTTATATTGCTCTGTTAATTTGTAACTTGTGGCATTTCATTTACAATGTTTGTTTATTATAGTTGTTGCTTGTCGTAGATTTATGGTCCACCACACTATCCAAGCCATGGCTTCCGGAGAAACGCAGACTTGAGCTCATCCTTGATATATTACAGAGGTGGGTTTTTTTGCTTATAGTTTTTATTTAGCTACTTCAGCGTAATGACTGAAGCTCTTGCCTCATTTGAGCTTAGAAAAATTTGTAGAGAACACTCTTTGTATTCGCAACGGCAATTGTAGTTTTATTTCTAATTTGAAAACATTTTGCTTGTTTTCTTGTATGAGAATCTTTTAAACTTCAGGAGAGATACCCATGAAATATTTGCGGAACCGGTTGATCCAGAGGAGGTGTGTACTTTTGACATTTGGTTTCATGGTATTATATCTTGGATGCTTTATGAGCCTCATCTCGTTAATTACTCATTCATGAAGTTTCTGATTTTTTATAAGGTTGAAGACTACTATGAAATCATCAAAGAGCCAATGGATTTTGGGACCATGAGGGCTAAACTTCATGAAGGATTGTATAAAAGTTTTGAACAATTTGAGGTTTGCTTCTCCCTCGAACATTTGTTCTCTATGTTCTACTCTTTAGTTTATAATTGCTCATCCAAAATCTGAAGTACTACTAATATTTTTAAACAATTAGAATCCACTCATCTAATTCTAAAATACATTAAAAAAGTTATTTTTCCCCCCTTTCCCTCAACCACGGATACATGGCTTGCTTGTCCCTCTCTCGGTTAACTTGAATTACTATTAGTGTAAGAAACATAAATTAATTTTTCTAGAAGTTTCTTTCTTCCACTCCTTTGAGGTATCTTCCAAAACCTTTTGTTCACCAGGCTGTAAAATGAAGAAAGATCAACTATTTCACGTTTTGAATGTTGAATATTCTGATGTAATCTAATTATTCATGTCCTGCAGGTTAAACAAATTCAGTGCATGTCTCAATTGATTTTTGTTTTTTAAATTGTCTTGAGTCAGAATTAATCAATTGCAAATAACATATACTTGTCAAAGTTACAACAATCTCTTGCATGGTACATGTATTGCTGATACATTTCTAAAACTGGAAATATCTTGCTGATATTCTTATGCTGTGATGCAGCATGATGTATTTTTGATAACAAAAAACGCAATGCATTTTAATTCTTCAACTACCATTTATTTCAGACAGGTAAGATCACTAGCCCAACGAATTGGATCATCACAATCATACAAATTACTAACAAGTAAAACTAGAATTTACCTTTAAGCGGATAATTCTTACAGGCTCGTGCCATAAATGAGCTAGCTACCAAGGTTTTTCATGTTCTGAAAACACATCCTGAGAGCTTTGAAACGGAATTTTTGGAGTCAAGAAGAAGAAATCGTAGGAAATCCCAACGCGAAGCGGAGAATTCGGTTTGTAGAACACGTCCTAAGATTTCCAGAAATGTGAAACCCAGTAGCATGGTGATTGATGAATCATCAAAGTCCATGTCATGTTCGTTGAGTGCTTCTTGGGATATCAAGAGACGCGTTCCAAAAAGAAATGGGTCCTCTGGTTTCAATGCTTACTTAGATGCAAGAGATCATGAAGTTCCTTGTGGTAAGAGGTGAAATCTGATTGGTCCCTTGTTAAACTCCCTTTGACAATATGCTTGAGGAGGATAATAGTACCTTAACACACATCGGCAACATACAAGTTTAAAGAAATATTAACAGATTTTCAATGTAAATTGACTTTCATCCTTTGCATGGTACGTAATTGTCTAGTTGGTTAGACTATTTTCCCCTTCTGAGGTCTTCCATTTTTATTTTTTAATCTGAAGAAAAAAAAAATGGAATTAACTCCTCTTGTGACTAATATTGGGGCGTTGGTTCTAGAATGTTGCTATCATCATTAGGTCCGGGAACTTTTACTATTTCAACTACAGTAGTTGCTAAATTTTGACCGAATTAAAGGTTATAACTGAACTTAAATTCATTCGCTCTCTTTTACAGATGCCGGTGAAGATAAAGGATTAAGATCTATTGAAGCAGATAGGCGTTGTACATATGAACCTCAGATGTCATTCCTTGATGAAAACAAGTCAATTATCTCAACGATATTTAGCGATAAAAACCAACTAGAGCTTGTGAGTCTATGCTTTTCCCACATGCACTAAATTAAACATTTTGTTATTGGAATTTTAGTGTTAAGAGATTTTTAGTGCTTCAATCATGCCTTTCTGAATGATATATCAAGTTGTATATTATTTGACCCAACTATATCATCCTTTTCCGTAGGTGATTCAAAAGGATATCAGCTACAGGGAAAGCTTAATGCTGTTTGCTAAAGATTTAGGACCAGTAGTCCAGATGATCGCCGGACAGAAATTACTTGGATGGTCTCCAGCGCAAAAAAGTCAATTTTCCATGATATCCAGCAGTAACCACTGGGAACCTAGTCCTTCGCAAACTTTTTTTACTGCTCCAAGATGTCAGAATTTCCTTGACCAAGTTCACAAGCATCCTAGTATTGTGGAAAATATCGGAAACAGAATGGATTTAGAAGGTGATAACAAAGGAGGGGGGATGAATACAACTGACAAAATGGGTACAACATGGCTGAAAGTTCAAGACGGAAGTGATACAACTAGTTCATATGGACACATCAAGGCAACAACAATGGTGGAAAATGCAAAGTTGGATGTTGAAGCACGAACATTGGAGCTGGCTTTCGAGCATTCTCATTTAAATTCGGTGGAGCGCGAGTTGAAAAATATGGACACATTGAATTTGAGTCACTCGGAGATCTCCATGAGTAGGTTGAGTTCATGTTATCTGGGAGAGGAAAATAATGCCAAGGCTGAACAAGGACCATTTTTTGTAGTCAGGAGCTCATCTGAAGCTGGCCAAGCCACGACATTAGACCGATTGAAGACCTCGACATCCCCGTTCATATTTGATCTGCCGTACTTAAGGGCCCGGCTTGGTCAGTCAAATTCTTTGGGACAAAATACATTCTTGCAGCAATGAAGTGACCATTTTGAGTCAATCCCAAATCTTTTTTTTTTTTTTTCCATGCAAAATTAAGTCTAGAATTCAATGCTATGGTGGTGGTCATGGACTGTACAATCTTGAATAAAATACTTACCACAGCCCCACAGGGATTTCCTTTTTCCAAATGTAAATTTGTAAGAAACTTATGGACTCAGATTTTTAAAGTACTGAATATTAATTGCTCAAGAGTCACATATATGGCTTTTGCTTCTCCTGAGTCGGCTATCTCTGGCAATTTTAATAATAAGGTACCACACATGGCTTGGCCCACATTTTTGGTTTAATTTGTAACAGGGTGTGACCCGCTCTCTATAAACGTGGAGAATTGGGATTTTTTATTTCATTTATTTGTTTATTTATCATTAACTTTTGAATGAGGAAATCGGGATAATTATGTGGAAGATCAAACCCTTAAGAAAAGATGTGCTTAATCGCCAGGGCCAACGGCGTATCAAGGACAGCGTGATGTGTAAAGTGAGTGGTCAAAATTGAGCATGGGTGTTTAGTTTGGGGTCATTTTTAAGAAAACTGAACTTTGTTCTTTGTTTTGTCTTGTTTTTTTAAAGAAAACAAATAATATAATAAAAACAGAAATTTCAAGCTGTTGAAGAAAAATATGAAAACAGAAAAGACTGATAATTTAGGTAAAAAAATGACATTATGGAAGTATTATTATTATTATCTTTAACGTGTTATTTGTCCCCGCTTAGAAAGAGTTTGCAAACGGGATTTGTGATAAACCACTTTCAGGATACAACAAACCCATAAATTTCTACAAATAACCCAGGACGGAGATAGGATTTTTTTTTTTTTGTCTCTCTTTTCAGGAGGACATGAATTGAACAAAAATGTTTAATTAAAATACTTATCTATTTGTTTTTTTTTTATTTCATTCTTTTTTTTTTTTTGAAGGATGATTCCTTTCTTTATAAATAAACTAATTTTGTTAATAATTTAATTTAATTTTAAAGTTTAGAGTCCAAAAAATTGTAAATTTATATAGGAATATAGTTGAATTTTGATTTATTTATGATTTTAAGTTTGAAACATGTATATTTACAAATCTAAATTTAAGGTATAATTTAAATCTTTAATAAAATTTATGTAAATATTATAATGAAAAAATTAAGGATATAAATAAGAATAAAATTGTTAACAATTTGAGTTTTGGGGCAAATTGTTATGATACTTAGGCTTAAAAAGCATGGAGCAATTTTGTCTGTGCCTTGCTTAGCTCCGCCCCTAAAATAGCAACTTTACAAAATTCCTTATAACACTAAAAAAATTTATGACCAATCTGGATGTAACGGGTCTTATTTAGAGCTAAATTCGTGTCTGTTCGTCAACACACGTCTATTTACCAACAAACATATTTATTTTGATACTGTATTTATCAACAATGACATCATCGATTCAAATTATTGTGTTTTAACTTATGCATCAAAATCAAATTGGTGTGTTCAATGTATCCATTGATCTTAAAAAAAAAATGTATCGAATTTAAAACGGTTCACTTCAGTGCTCAAATTTATTATCCAACAAATATTTACTTTGGACCATTAGAGTAAAAGTAGTTCTATTTATACCCCTTTTGTCTCTTCACACTCCTTTCTAAATACACCCTTTTATAATTTTAAAATTAACTAAATTTACTTATTGCATCCTCTATAGTTTCCAAACTACATATAAGATTATTATTTCCGTTCACCTCACTTTTCTTTTCACACTCACCATTTTTTCTATTATTTTAATATTCTTATTTCTCTATCTCTCTTTATATTTTTTTGTTGAAGATCTAAACATAAAATATTTTCATACATAAAGGAAATTTTTAATTTAAAAACTTGTATATATTCACTAAAATTTATAAAAAAAATCTTATATCTACTAATTATATTTTCTAAAAAATATATATTATTTATTTATTATTACATTTACTAATTTAACTCAACAATCACTTATCACGAATGCTACTTTGTTCAGATAAAAATCAAACTATGAACAGAATATAATTTTGTTTGGTATCATTTAGTTAAACGGTTTTTTTCTTGAAACAAAAAAGGGAAAACTTTTTTGAAAATATGTTTGGTAACAACATTTTTGTTTATTGTTTCTTTTTTTAAAAATTGTTATCAATTTTTTTAAGATTATGGAAACAAAAGTTTCTTATTTACAAAATTTTTTTAAACAAAAATCTTAGTTTGTGGTCAACCAAAGATTTAAAAAGGTCACCAACTATTTATGATAGTTTGACAAGCCAAGATCATCGTCGGGGTCAGGTCGGTAGATCGAACTCACCGTGGAGGTCAGAACAGCAACGAGACACACTGTTGGAGACGAGCTGGACTCACTGATAGGGACAGAGGTTGGGTTCTAGGACTGGTGGGTCGGCATCCAGGATAGGGTCAGGGTCTAGGTCAGGATGCAGGACTAGAGTCGGGTTTTGAGAATGGGTTCAAGGTCGAGATCAAGGTCTGGGACCTGTGTCGGGATGCGAAGCCAAGGTCGGAATCCAAAGCTAGGGCCAAGGTCGGGTTCAAGAGTGGGGTTGAGGTCGTGATTTAGGACTGAGGTCAGCGTCGTGGTTGGGATGGAGGCCGGGGTCGAGTTTTTGGACCAAGGTCGGGTTTCAAGATTAGGGTTCTGTCTTTAACATCGACCCTCTACCTTGGCTTCAAATCCCTACACTAGTCCCAGATCTTCACTCCGACCACAATTCCAACTCCCGACCCTAGCCTCAATTTCGGATCTTGAAACCTGACCTCGGTCCTACATACTGACCCCGACCTTGACCCTAACCCCAGTTTGGGAACCCGACCTCGGTCCCAGATCCTAAACTTGGTCCTAGAACTCAACCATGGTCCTAAAACCCGACCCTAACCCTAGTCTAGATCCTAGTCTTAAGAACTCAACCTCGGTCTCAAAACTTGACCTTAGTCCTGGAGCGTGACTTGACCCTTGACCCCCATCTCAACCTTGACCCTAACCCCGAGTTTATGATATTTTTGTTCTTGTTTAAAAAAATATATATGTATCAAAATTATCGTTACCAAACATGTTTTTTGTTTTTTGTTTTAAAAAACAAAAAAATTAATGGTGGCAAACGTATTTTTTATTGAAAAAATAAAAAATAAAAAATAAAAACAAAAGAAATATTTTTGGTTTTCTGTTTAAAAAATGAAAAAAAAAATGATTCCAAACAAATCCAAAAAACAATTTTTTGTATATAATTTGACAAAATAGAAGTCATGATTTTTGGGCTAGTTATTGAATAGTGAAATTAGGGTTTTATCGTTACATATGGGCATGTGTGGAAAAAAAAGAGACATAAAATTAGAGTCTATATATTAAAAAGGAATTTAATTATGTAATTAGGTTATTTATAATTGTCTTTTTTGTCATTTTATTAAAGGATTTTTTTGTAATATGAAAATCTATTTCTAAGAAGATGTAAATAGTCAAGTGGAGGTGTGAGTAGAACGACCCTTAGAGTAAACCTATTTCTATCAATGACCCAAATAGCAATGTGGTTGAAAATTTCACTTTAAATCGCATACGATCCAAGAGATTTGTTAAAATTTTCACGTTAGATAAAGATTTGAGGGACCACTTTTGTTGTTCTGATTCTAAAGTCTTGCTTGTTGAGTGAAGACTTACAATGAAGAATACAAGGTACACACATTTTCAGACTTGCAAATACATGGCAATTACAGATTTGCAAATTTGAAATTTGTACTTTTGCTTTTAGAACTCTCTAATGGATGTTACACCCAACAAAGCTCTGCCCCTCTTCTCTTGCTTTTAGATTACAATATAGGTGTTAAGAGTTTTATGCTCTGAAGAGTTTGAATTGTTGAGCTCGAACCGGTCTTCATATCTTTATTTTCTTTTGTTTAAAGACAGTAAACAGATAACACATAATTACTGAATAATCTATAACCGTGTAGGGTTGGCTAAAAAAATTCTATAAGCATGTAAAAAGCCAAAAGCGCGTGAAGACTTTCGAAGTTTGATGAAGTAATATGATGTACCTATTAGACAAAGCTTCACGTCTATAATTCATCAACAAGAACAAAAGAAAAGAAAAGGGCCAAAAAAAAGAAAAAAGAATTCAAGTCTACAACTCACCAATGCTTCAGCAAAATCTTAAAAGCAAAAGCCAAAAATCTTTTTTTTTTTTTTTCTTCTTATGGGAAAAGCCAAAAACCTTGCATCATATGTTCTTTTTGGCTGGGCCAATCCTTCCCAACTATCTACTTTTCGGGTGAATTAGAAAAATTCATTTTTAGATATTACTTTTATTTTAAAAAAATTCAATTTAATTTACACATAAAGCTAACCTGTCAAAAAAAAAAAAAAAAAACAACAACAAAACTGTTCGAATAAATAGCTAAACTTTATGAGTGATATCAGCTAATTTAAACCTATTTTTCTGTGTTTTTTTTTTTTCCCTTAAACATGAAGCCAACTTTTCTGAGTTGTCACATAACATGTTGCCTTAAACCGCCGTAATTCATCCTCTTAATTTGCTTTAACTTTATTTAAGTCCTTGCCTCGCCTGGTTGTTGCCAAAATTGCCAGACTATTCACGAAAATTTCGGGCTTTCTTTTTTCAATCTATTTAAACGCATATATGAACAGGATAGCATGTACCTAAATAATTATAAGATAGGTTATTTGTCTTTTTATATCATGCATTTTTTAAAAAAATATGTATATATATATATTTTTATTTTTTTTTATCTCATTAAATATATATATCTTAAGATTAAATTTAATACATAAATTTATACGTCTTCTAGCTCAATGCTCAATTTTAACCTCAAAATACTCAAAATACCCGTAAATAAAAAATCTAAAAAACTCTTAAAAAACATAATAACTCTGAACTTAAATAAAACTAAAACTCTCATCTCATCTCATCTCATCTCATCTCGCCTTATTCTATTCTCCTCGCCACGCACACCAGCAAGCCCACCTCGTCCCTCCCATCTACCATCAAGATCCTTACGACCCCTAAACATCTCACACGACCTACCCACTCCTCTAGCAACGACAATAGAACAAAAGATGGGAAAGCATAGTTGGGTCGCGAGTTGGACGAGTTTGGTAAGCCATTATGGGCACTCAGAAGTGGCTGACAATTGGGTGAGGTCTTAGACTAGGTGGCTAGGTTAAAGCACTGTGTTGCGGGTGATAGCGTCCCGATAGACTTATCAAATTGTTAAAACTTTGCTAACTTGTAGTATAGTCGTTATTGAGTAAAGTGGTGAGCAAGGATTGTTCTCGTAGGAGAACTGGATCTAATTAATTAGCTATTTGATTTAAAAACCTAAAATTAAACTAAATAAAAAAATGGGGAATTTGGATTTTTAACTAATTTAATAATTAAAACAAAAATAAGTAAATAAAAAGATTATAAAATAATTATAATTAAAACTTGTTATAGGATCATTCACTAGTACTACATGTTAATTATACAGATGATTATAGAATTTATTTTCAAATTTTTCATTGAAACTAATAATTGTTGATAATGAGAAACTCTCCTACCCCAATCCTTCCTTACAGTATAAATTTAATAAGATAAGTGCTCTAATTAATCCCTTCCATCACAACCTAGGAGAAAGCTCTTTAAGTTCAATCTAACAGAAGCATTATGCTGGAAAAGATAGGTTGATCTAAGCAATAAACACACAGAAGCTGGGTTCATTTGACCTATGTTGTGTTCTACGTGACAATTACACAAAAGCCTCATTGCAACTGTGTGTCATAATTTGTTACTAAAGGTTAAAAATTCAAGACAATTACGAATCAAGATTTCTAACCTAGCAATAGGCAATTTTCAAGTCATAATTAGTTGTAAATATAATAAGAAAATCGTCATAAAACATTAATTCTACTTAAATACAAACAATCTCCAATGGAAATTTAGAAATAATTCATACAATTCTCCACATAATCAAGTTTAAGGTTTAGAAATCACCCATAACTAAAATACAAACTAAATTAACATAATTACAAAGGAAAAGAAAGAAAGAGTAAGAGAAAAGAATGGATTTGGTGCCGGAAAACCTTTGGCTCCAATGGAGCTCTCTCCCATGGTCTTCTCCTCCTTAGCTGCTCAGAAACTCCAAAAATGCCTCCTCTCCTCCTTCTCTTCATATGCTATAAAAGAGTTCATATTCTTCTCTCAATTTTTAGGATTAAAGGCTCAAATTCAAGTAAAAACCGAAACAAGCTAAGGGGTGGAAGAATTTGACGCGGGCATGTGCAAAAGGTGATCTTAGATGGACTAGACACCTGATATCACTTATAAAGTTTAGCTATTTATTCAAACAGTTTTTTGTTTAAAATAGTAAAAAAATAGTTTAAATAGCTATTTATCATTTAAGCATTTAAAAATAGTTTTAAATTAAATAGTAAGGCTATTTAAGTATTTAAAAATAGTTTGAAATTAATTAGTAAAGTATTTAAAATAGTTTTAAAGAAAAAATGTTATTCTAAGTTTTTTCAAAAAAAATATTTTGTAAGCAGGGTTGTGTAAGCTTCGTATACAAGATGCTATTCGAATTGAAAAAGGTCGAGCCCAACGTGGTATGGTTAACATGATCTCTAGAGCCAAAGCCCACTGAAAAATCCAGGACCGAAAAGACCGTTCAACGGGAGTAATGATGGACCTTCACAGACCTAATGGTTGAAAAGACTGAGAGCTAACAATAGACTACCACTCAAAGTCAAGACAACAGTCAAGCATACATGAGAAGAGAACAAGCATCAGAGAATCTTTCATGATCCCACGCCTTTTCGAACCCCAAATTATCGGAAAGATAAGACAAAATACTGTCAAAGACTGCAAGCATATCACAGAAGAATGTCGATCTTTGCACGGTCAAGTTCAAGCGCTGGTTTACAATAGACAACTTGCTCATTATAAGAAAGAGGAAACTAAGGCTGTAATTGAAGCACCTGTTGCAGTCAATCTGACCCCGCCCACAGTCGAAAAGGATAAATAGTTGGCAAGTTCGAGCTCCATGTTGAAGTATGTACCTATAATCTTGGTTCGACTAGAGAAAAGTGACAGGCAGAAGGCTGAAGAGCGAAGTAAACACCGCCGACATAAGAAGCTAAAAAGAATTGAAGCACAATTGATGGTCCCCATTCCGCATGAAATCCACTCATTGTCGAACTACAGATCAATGGGGGAAGTAGTGCCAACGTATTACTAAAGACGCATTCGTCAATATAGGGCTCGATCTCAATCAACTATTGCCAAGCATTTCACCACTTCAAATATCTTTTTGTACTTACAATTACAATTTTTGTTTACACACCCTCATAAACTCTTGAAAACTTCTTACAACATTATAAGAAGAACAATCCTATTTAACCCGTAAAGTTACAACCTCGTTACTTGGGTCCTAGTCTAACAAATATACTTTATGTTAAACTAGGACCTATAGTTTATAAATAGTGAGGGTTTCAACCCATTGGGGATGAAAAGAGTTTTTTTTACTATAAAAATAAAAGTTTACAAGAAAAATCTAGAATAGAAAACTATTATTGTTAAAGATTACAAAAAACAAATTTAATGGGAGAAAAAAAAGGCCACACTACTGAAAAGACAGCTTGTAGAAAAAACAAAAGTTATATGAAGATTTTCATAAATACCATCTTTTAATATTTACTTTTTATAAATGTCACACATGTTTATTTATAACATAACTTAATATATAATATAAATGATAGTGTGTCATAATTTTTTCTAAATATGACACAAATAAACACAACTTTTAAAAATATGACATAACATGTAAGTTACATTATATCATTATATTGTAAGTTTGCAAAGGATAAAATTTACAGGAAAAAGAGCTTTAGATTTTACTTGTTAAAATACTTTAGAAATTAGGATAAAAAATTAGGTTTGTAAGTTGTTTAAAAAAATAGGTGTGTAAGTAAATTGTCGGGTGTGGCGCAGGCTAGGTCATTTAAGCTTCTTTTTTGTTTTTTTTTTCTTGCTAAAAGCCACTTAAGAGCCTATCAAGATCTATTGATGATTGTCCTTTTTGCCATGAAGGGCTTTTTAATAGTAATAAATTTAAGAGAAGTTACACACTCTCTACTTTTTTAACTAATCTAATTTTTTATGAATAAATTGTAAAGCTTAAAAAATGCCACAAAATGTGATTTGCCAAAAATTTTACTAAAACATTGTCCCCCTAATCTTTCCCTCTAAATTCGATCTGCCGCCGCTGCCAGAGCTGTAAGGAGCGATCGTCGAAACTGCAACAGTTGCCACAGCCACAAATCAATGGTGAAGAAAGCCACGGTCATCCTCGCCTTGATCCTCGGCTCAACTCGGGTCTCTTTCCTCCTAGATTCAATCGGGACTCCTTCTTCCTAGATTTGGTGGATCGTCATCCGAAGCAGCCGTCGTCCTCGGCTTAGATTGGGACTCCTCCCGTTGATCGCTTGCCTCCATACATCGGAAAGATGAAGGGAGTTAAAATCCAGGCTCATGTCATTACACCATCATGATTTCATTGGTTGGCCAGAGTTGTGTCGTTCGTCAGAGAAGAAGGGACGTACATCCATCATTGAAGCTGTAATTCATTGTTTTTGCTACTGCTGCTGCTGTTGTTGTTGTTGTTGTTGTAGTAATTAGTCTTCTTTTTTGTCACCGACGACATCATCTATATCAGAGACGAGCAGACGTCTTGACAAAGCCATCGACGATAGCGAGGGGCGAGGGAAAGAGAGGAGGAAAAATGTCTCGATAAGACACAAATTATGTCCCTATAGGACATATAACATGTCAAAGATCTCGATTGAACGTGCCTCGTTGGGACATGTTTTGTGTCCCTAAGAGACATATAAAATTTTCCGAAGGGACACATAACATGTCTCGGTATGATATGAAAAATGTATTGAAGGGACAAGTGATATGTCTTGGAAGGACATATTCTAGGTTTTGTGGCACGAACTTTTACATTTTATGGCATAAATGAAAATTGTTTAAAAAAGTAACATTTATGTAAATAACCTTAAATTTAACTTACAGAGGTGTAAAGTCAAGTAAGATTTGCCGATATAAATCTATGAGCTCTGCAATTTAGTTATGATGTAAATCTAAACGAGCCAATTTCACATTGATATGTTGATTAAATTATTTTTTTTGAAGTTCCTATATATAAAAAGAAAAAAGAAAATATTTTGTTGCAGTTGTGTTTTAGTCAAAGGTTATCATGATTAGAAGTGGATCCATATTTGGTAATCTTTTTTTCAAAGTCGTTGGAGATTGGTGGTAAATGGCCTCTTTTTTAGCCTTTTTTTTAAGTAAATAGGCGAAGTTTTTGAAAATTATGAATTGGGTTGTTTATGTATATTAATAATATAGTGAAGTATATCAATGATATACCGTGATGCTTATCAATATATCATTAATATACTATAATATATCAATAATGTATTGATTTGTAATTTATTATTAATTAACTTAGTAGTTTATTCAGTCAATAATATACCGGTTTTTTGATGATAAATTATTAATGTATTAATGATAACCAATTTGTTAGTGATAAACTATAGTAAATAAGTGATGTACTAATGTTAATAAATTACGTGCATCAATAATATATTGGTGTTTATCAATGATATACTATTACAAAAAAATATCATTTCTCTAATTTTCAAAAAGTACTTTGAAAAGTTCAGCTATTTATTTACAATGGTGATAAAAAAAAAGGGGTCATTTGCCTAATTTTTCCTTTTAAAAGTAGAACTCTAGGTCTTCATTAAGCAACAAATAAAATTGATATTGATATTGATAATGACTAAAATGGAAATTATTTTCACTTTTTAAAGGGGAAATTATTTTCATTTTAGTACACATGTTTATAATTTTAGTTTTTATTTTCAATATTAAAGTCAAAATTCATAATTTTTACAATAAAATCCTAAAATAATTTTATTATGTAAATTATGTCTAAAATATAAATTACTTTAATTTTTTTAAAAATATTTATATTTGTAAAATTTTTTAATAACCATTGAAAAAATTTGATAATCATACGTATAGTACATTTACTAAAGAATTTGTAATTTTCAAATAATATTTAAATTTTTTATTTCTCATAAAAAATAAAATGGTTAAAATAGTTTTTCAAGAGCAACTCATAATATATTTTCCAAATTATGCTTTTAACAACAATAATATCTTGAGCAATATTGTAAAGTGTAGTATACAATTTGACCTGTAGTAGATTTTTTATAAATCTAGAAGCAGCCTAAAAAAGAAAAGATCCTACAAAATATTAAGACTTCAGACAACGGACTCATTTCATATTACAAGGTGTTTAAGTGTATTGGTTTGAAACAATTTGTTCAAAACACTATAACATATGAGAGCTATATATTATAGTTTATTTTTTTCTTCATACGATAACATATAAGAGCTTTATATTGTTTGTATATTTTTTGCTTTATATTATAGCATGTGAATGTTTTATACTATTTGAATTCAAACTAATACTCCAAACATCGTATTAGTATAAAAATTAAAATAAATGTTTTGTAACCTTGGGGATAAGAGTTCAAACTTGGCTTAGCTTGGAAGTTGTCTAGTTTAGATATTGAGCTGTCATTTCTTTAAAGATTGAAAAAGCCCTTAAATAAGTGGCTAATGCCTTCAAACGTTCTATAAAGTGCTAGTCCCACCATGTCTATGTCAAAATAATACAATTATTTCCTTTAAAAAAATAAGAAGTCTTTTTATATTTTTACTTGTTCTAGAGTTGAAAAACTCAAATGAATTTTTATTGAGAAAACTATACAAAATGCCTTTTAAAACACATCTTATAAAAGCATCATTCTCTTTTTGACTTTCAAAAACTACCGTTTTTATTTTTTTAATTTTTTAATTATAATTGCATAATTACTATAATGTCCATTATTTCATCTGATTACAAACCTAAAACAAACTCTAGATCAGCTTAAATCTCTCTCCTCTCTATACGTTTCCCTCTCTCTCATCACTCTCTCCTTCCCTACGCCTCCCTCACTCTTTCTTCCCCCTATGCCTCCCTTCTCTCTATCTCCTCTCTGCTTCTTTTCTCCTCCTTTCCCATTGTCGTTTCTTTTGGAAAACGAATACGCAATAGATTTTTAAAATTCTTTGTTAAAAACATTTTGTCAAAACAAGTTAGACATGCTATGTATATAAATTAATAAAAGATATTTCGTACCTCTTAATAGACTAAAAACTATAGGAATTGCAACTAAAGAAATCTACCAAAAGAGCTTTAACCAACAAGTCTTCCTTGCTATTCTCTTTCCACGATTGGAATGCGAATGGACACACTTTCAGTTTTTTTTTCAAGTCATCTCTCCTTCTAACCACTTAAGAAAACCAAGAACTAAAGTTTAAGATGTTAAACACAATATCTATGGGAGTTTCAAAGCTTTCCCACCAAATACTCTTCTCTAAATTTCTCAACTGATCTAAGAAACGATAGAAAATTTTTTTCCTTTATACAAAGGTAGGATTAGGAATAGTCCTTATCAGATTTGGCCTCAAAATTTGAATCAAACTTGAAATCAAAGCTAAAAATACATTCATGCATTTTAATGAAAAAACAAGCACAGTCGATCGTGCCTGCATATGGCAGTCGACTGCGTCATCATGGCCAAGTTGGCAAACATTTTTTAGCTTCTCAAACTTATCTAATTCACCCAATTTGAAATGATCAGATAAATCCTATCCTATTTGACCGGAGTCTCCTTTATAGAGCCTCAGTTTTAATTCAAACAACCTAATAGACAAGTTATTTGATTAAAAATGTCATATACAGATAATCCTATACAACTAAAATCTACTTTCAATAATTCATGTTTATCTTGAATTAATTCATAAAATTAATTCAACCAATAAAGTAACATGAATAATGAAATCCAATCAATCGAATTTCAGTTAATCTAATAAATAACATAAATTACCAATATGTAGGAAAAACATGTCGTATCGCTACAAGAAATATTATGAGTTAGCAAATGGGACTTAATGAACATATATAGATCATGATCATATAATTATAAAATAACATATCCTCGACACATATTTAATAATTATTAATTCTAAAGTTATTCCACTACAAGCTTTGAGTTGCACTCTTGAACTATATATAAAGTTACAAAACTCTAATAAGTTTATTGTCCATGACACATCAGAATGTGTAACATCTCCATAGGATATTCATAATCGGCTTAAGGATAAATTCTGTTTTATCTTCCCAATTATTTTTATCTTTTGTTTCATTATCTCATCATTGGAACACTTACTATTCATAACCAATAGCATGCCACTAGGTTACACATATGTATCTAAATGGTTGAACGCTCCAGTTTCTAATTATAGAATAATTCCAATAAGAGAATACCATTAACTCTACAAAAAAGTTATAGATTTCATATCTATGAATAACGACTCTATATCAATCAAGAGTTATGTCTCCAATATATCGGTATGTGTACCTTCATATAATTCAGGATGTCACCCTTTGATATATCAAAAGAGACAAGTCAAGAATACAGAGTCATTGATTCATTTTAAGATTAAGATGCAATAAACATGATTGTCTAAAGTGACTTGATCTAAACAAATGAAATTATTAATCAAATCAATTCATCTTTAGTCCCCATCCAATATATAGTCACCAATGACAATACATCAATGTTTCTACTCGCTAAGTCCAACTACGATGACCAAGACAAGTCATTTCCTGTTAGGGATGTAGACAATATAACAATCTTAATATGAATAAAGCATCCAAATTTATTCCTTTGATTGTGGACCTTATCATTTAGATTATCACCTTTAAGATTCATGCTTTTCGCATAATGTGTCCATCATATGCACAATCTTAAAGGTTCAAATTGACAGTCTCAAATTTTTATTTGCTTATTATACATTCTACATAAATAAACATAAACAGGACAACATTTGATATATGAAAATAAATAATAAACTCTTTATTGATTAAATGTCTCCAAAAACTATTGCATCATTTAATCCTTAAAGCACTTAATCTAACAGTTTCTCTGGGCTTTCTTTCCTTTTGGCTTCTCTTCTCCTCCTTTCTTTTTGTTGTTTCTCCATAACCTTGATCTCATCAGCAATTAGATCTTCGGCAAGATTTTGGTCGACATTGGGCGGCTTCAACATCTTAGCGTCTTCAACGTCACCAACAATTTGATTTCTAACAAGATCCCAAATTTGGTGTCGAATCTCTCTAACCTGATGCACCTTGACCTTTACAACAACTAGATCTCTGGCAACCTCCTACATGACTTCCACCTCCTTAGGATGCTCAGCCACGCCTTACTTAGTTGGAACAGGATCAGTGGGACCATCTCGTCCTTGATTTAGAGAATCTATCACCTCGTAGATTTAGATCTATCACTGATCAATGTTAGGAAAGTATTTGTATTATGCAAATCTTGAATGAAATGTGTGGTTTTGGTTTGTTTGCTAGACCATAATTGTTATATTTATAGATATCGAAGCCTTCAATTATTTTATGATTGAAGTTGATCCTTCAGGCTGCTCATTTAATCCCTCATTTGAGGACATGGATCCATAAAATGTGGATGAAACTAACGCTGCTGTGGCTGAGAAAAGGTTAGCTTCATTTTATTGAGTTGTCTATATTTTGTTTGCACATGTTAGGTTAGCTTCATCTCTAATCGTTTATATATCTAGTAATCCCAATTCTCATCATGTCCAAACACATTGTATTATGTGATTTTGCATTATGTATTTTTTTGACGTTGCACATTCCAATGTGTAATTTTTTTTGTTGTAATTTTTTGGTTTTTAGGTGATTATTGATCAACAGCAGAGCACATCTCTCACATATACTTCCATGGTCTTCTTGATCTGCCGAACAAACATCTTGTTCATAAGATGTTGATACGTGGCGTCAAAGTTCTTTAAATTGAATGGCATAACGACATAGAAAAACAACCCCTAATCGGTTGTGAATGCAATTTTGACTTAATCTTCCATGACTATCCTGATTTGATTATACCCCGAGTAGGCATCCATAAAGCTCAATAGCTCATGACTGACGGTTGCATCTTCCGACTGGTCAATCCGTGGTAGGGCAAGCAATCCTTTAGGCAGGCTTTGTTTAAGTCTGTGAGGTCAATACAGACTCGTCACTTCCCATTGGCCTTTTTGACCAGAACCACATTCACCAGCCACTCTAGATAGGTGACCTTTTGCATGAACCCAGCCTTCAGCAGCTTTTAAACCTCTTCATTAATAGCAGTGTACCTCTCTAGATTGAAGGCTCTTTTCTTCTAGATGGCTGACTTGTGCTCGGGATTGACACTTAAATGATGGCTAATCATGCTTGGCTCAATCTCTGGCGTGTATTCGCAGGACCAAGTAAATACCTCTTGATATTCCATTAGGAACTTCTCCAAATCTGCCCAGACCTTATGCTTTAGCTGAGACTCGAGCAGTGATATTGCCTTCAAAAATTTGATTTTGATGACAAATTAGAAACAATCTAGTAGATTCTATTTTGGAACTTGATGGATTCCAAGACAAACTCTAGTAGGTTCCAAGATGAAATTTGTCGATTCCAATACAAAACCTGACGAGTTCCAGGATGGAACCTGTCGACACTTGGTGGGTTCTACAGCAGAACATGTCGGCACCTAGTGGGTTTCGTAACGGAACCTAGTGAGTTCTAATTTTGGAACCTACTTGTTTTTTTTTTTTTTTGTTTAAATATGTTGAAATCTGATAAATTTCAATCTTGGAACCTATCAGATTATAACACGGCATCCTGTGCTAGCGATCAAATATAGGTTCCAAAGTGGAACTTACCAGATTCTAATCTGGCACACAGCGTTAGCAATCGGAGGCGGTTGGTGCTTCTTTGTTTCAAAGACAATATGTTGGTATCTGATGGGTTACACTTTATAACCTACCATGTTATAATCTAACACCTACATTGGCGACCAAAGTTTATTGTTGCTTCTTTGTTTCAAAGAAAATATATTGGAATCTTGTAAGTTCCAACTTTAGAACCTGGCATATTACAATTTAGCACTTTGCGTTGGCGATCGAAAACAGGTTCCGACAAGTTTTAGGATAGAACCTAACAGGTTCCAAGATGGAGCCTGGTGAGTTCAGAGACGAAACCTGACAAGTTCTTTTTTGGCATCCTGCATGAGTGAGTAGGAGAAAAGGTAACTTGCCCTTTCAATAAATCCTCAATTTATAATGAAGGGGCAATTTTAACAAATGATTTATTAGAAAACATTTTTAAAAGGTGGTTCATTTTGGGGTATTCTAGCAAGTTGTCTATTTCTATTTATAACTAGTAATATAAATAAAAAATAATTATTTTGACATTTTACTCTCTAGTTTTGTTTTATCATGTGCATCATGTGGTCAGCTGAAAGCAAACACTAAAATTTCGGACGACGGCGAAGCACTTTACATGCACATACATCATGTGGTCAAGGGTATTCTACCCCCTGTTTGGCATAGTGGTGGGAATTCCAACCACAAACTCAGTTATGAACAATATAAAGCTCTCACATGCTACAGTAACAATAAAAAAAATTGCTATAGTGTAAAGCTCTCACATGCTACAGTAAAAGTGGTTTTAACTAACGGTTCCTACCACCTTCTAAACACCACATACAACATTGTTATTCATGGATATGAGCACAAGTTCTAATGTTAACATTGTTTTGCGGTAACAAATTATTAAATTCATAACAAATTACCAAAAACTAATACATGGACCAGCTTCTCAATGTGCCAAAAAAATTAAGGGTAGTAGCACAAAGAGATCTTTTCTTTTTCTTTTATAAATTATGATAATAAAAATGCATCCTTTCAAAAAAAAATTAATAAGGTGTTTAGGAATATTGGTTTGAAACGAAAACTTTAATATGTAAAAGTTTTATACTGTAACATGTAAGAGCTTATACTATTCACACATCAAATCATTGGTTTGAACCGATGTTTTACAAACTCTAAATTTGCCCAAAAAAAATCAAGGGCACAAGCACAAAAAACTCTTTTTCTTTTTCTTTTCTAAACTAATTGTATAAAAATGGACAAAACTACAATGAGGCTTCTTGTTGTCCATTATACTTAAATCATACGGTGTAAAATAAACATACTCACATTTGATAAAATAAGCCCACCCACACCAAAACAATCTCAAAACTCAAAAACTAAATACATATAAAAAAAAAAAAAAAAAAAAAAACATTTCAATGTCGACCGACAAACTCGAAATGCTACAGTTAGTGGCGACCCATCCCCTCCGTCGTGGGGCTACAAGACCACAACAAGCACAATGGTCTATGGGCCACAATTGCAACCTCCACTTCGCAATAGAGATCGCGATTCTATTTCGTAATTTTGCTCGTGACAACATGGATTGGGATGGTTTCTCACCACCGTGGGTCTTGAATAGTTGCGGTTGGGGTTCGTTGTGACAGTGGTCACAATTTTGTCGTGAACCTGCTCAGGTCATGGAGATCCTTCATCAAAGTAGTGAAGGTTCATTGCCAAGGCCGCAACCATTGTCTGTCTCGCAATCGACTACTAATTTCGTGAGAAAGGGCTGTCGACTGGGTTGTGTCACTCTATCGCCTGGGTCACGAAGGTCGAGACAACGTTGTGAGTCTATTAACCATTGGTCCACTTCTCCTTCACCCGCCACCCCCCCGACAGAAGAACGTGCCCCCGCTAACAACCCCCCACCCCAATGGACATTTTTTCTGATGTATTTTTTTAAATTATTTTTTATGTTTGTTTTATTAAAAAATGATAGGTTCAAGTGTAATTGTGTTTATTTTTGTCTTTGTGATTAGACGGCTAAATTTCAATCCGATAGTCAAAAAATAAAGATAATAGCATTCCCCTGTAAAATTGATAAAGAAAACGTACATATTAGTCTTTCTCTACCATTGTTGGTTCACGAACGAAGGAGTGTGAGGAAAAATCCAACGGCAAAGAGGAATTTATTCTCAAATAGTGAGTTTTTTTTTTTTAATGAAAAACAAATTACCAAAAAATCATATGTGTTTTGCTTAAATAGTCTTTTTGTATTTTTTTTTGTTATTAAAATGTCCAAAACACCAATGTGTTTTCAAAACCATACTCATTATACCCATGAAGTAATTAATTTTTTAAAAATTTTAAGATTATCCTTCCTAATATCTATTAAATGTTATTTTAAATATGACTTGACTTAAAAGTTAAAAGCTCAAAAAAAGGTAATCTAAAACATTCAAATAAACAAATGCGTTTATTATTTTGAGAGTTTTTAATTTTTAAAGTTGATTTTATTTACTATTTTGGTTTAATAATGTTTCAACTCATATTTAATAAAAATTAACAAGGATAACTTTAGTTTTTTAAAAAAGTTTAATCATTTTAGGAGTATTTTGTGTATAATTTTGAGAACATGACGATGTTTTGGGTATTTTTATAATAAGAAAAATATTAGAAATTTTTCCTAAAATAGTTTAACAAACATTGGGAATTTTTCCCAAAATGAAATGTAAAATACAGTTGGTACATTCAGAGCTCTCGCGCTCTTTCTTCGCTATTTCATTTGTCAGTTATTTTATTATTATTAATTTTTCTTTTCGTCTCCTGAGAACAGAAAACGGAGAGAGTCAGTTATTTAGAGAGAGAAAGAAAAGGAAAGAGAAGAAGAAAAAAAAAAAAAAAAAAAGCTTTGAAGGTGGTGGTTGTGGCGTTCCAGAGATCTCCATTTCCTTCATCTCCCTCCGTCGCGTGTTTCTGAAGCTAATCCTCAAGCAAACATAGAGAGAAAGGAGAGCAAAAATGGCGTACAGAAGAAGGCAGGGAATCGCCAGAGCTTCTACTTTCACGGAGCAAACTCATTATCCGATCAACGACAACAACGTCGCCGGCGATCATTCATCTTCTTCGTCTCTCGCCGCGAAAGCGATCCGCGCGTCCGCTCTGCGCGAGTCTTCTTCCTTTTCGTTCGATCGCCATCGATCCAAGGTTTATGCACATTTTTTTTTCATATTAATTTCTTAATTTTTGTTGATTTATTAAAGGATCAGAGATCTGGTTTTTAGCTAAAATTTCACTTTCCATGGGAAAAATTTTTGTGGATCTGAAGAAGTTTTGGAGCTGAAGAATGAATATTGAACGTATCCATAATCCAGGGAGGTTTTTTTTTTTTTTTTTTTTTACGTTCAAAATTGTGCAGGAATTTGTGGCGTACGAGGATGCCTCGACGAAGGAGGACTCAAAGACTGGGTTTTGGGGAGTTCTGGCTCGCAAAGCCAAAGCCATGCTCGATGATATTGATGACAATCCTGTTAAGTCGCCTTCACACTTGTTCTATAGTAACTCTGCTCAAACCCAGGTGAATAACCCTTATTATGTCGTTCGGATGAATTTTTTTTATGAGTATGAATGAAACATATATATTGATTATTTTCATTACATATGTGTATACCAACGTAGTTTTACATTAAAAAAAAAAAAAAGAAAGAAATTTTAAAAATTCACTTTGTAAAATATTTATCTTTTTTACTGGTTGAGCTTCATTGTCTGATTTTTGACAATCTTTACGGAGCACAGTTTCAGCATCAATCGTATCAGTCAAATGAGAATGTGAGGAGAATGGACAATCACAAGTTCCGCAAGGGCTTGGATAAGATCACGACTTCGCTTAATCATCTCGGTGACACATTTGAGAAGGCTTTTGAGGTATCATTGTATGGATAGTTTCTTGTTGCCTGTGGAATAAATATTGGAAATTCATTTATTTTCTTTTGGAAAGGATAGTTTCTTGTGTCATTTACATGCTTGATTTTCGTACATCTATATGCTTGATTAGATTATCATGGCTTAAATATTTCTTGAACTGCGCTTGCTTTGACTTTGCTTGGTTGTTGTACTTATGACTTCTCTATGATTCTCATCAGTAAGATGTTAAATATAAACTTCCCACTTGAGAGAGGACCATCATCTTTTATTGAGAATGCAAAGAATTTACAACTATGACTTTATGCCCTCATTCCTTTAATGTGATTCCTGTTGCTTATCGTAATTTATTATTACATGCGTTTTTGTTTCATTCTAGGCGAGGAAAACTTATTTAAAAGCTTAAGTATCATTTTTTGTTCTTCAGGAAGGTCGCACGATTGTGGAGAACAAGACTGCAGATATTATCCAGGAAACTCGCAAGCTGCAAATTAAGCGACAAGGAAACAATTCAGAATCACAATATGAAGCTTCTAGCTATGCAAACAATTCATTGCAGCAACCTCAGATGCAAGCAACACAGCCTCAGATGCAAACCAACCATGAAACCCAACTCAAGGCATCTCGCGACGTAAGGTGCCAACTTTGTTATGTGTGTGTCTGGTGATGTTATCAAAGAATAGATAATCTGATTAGGCTCATTAAATGACCTCAGTCACTCAGCAGGGAAGATATAACAGATTTAGTATGCCACGAATGTCCAACCAGGACAAACTTCAGCACATTTTATTTAGATGTTTAGGTGAATGAAATTTGAAAGGGATATGTCAAACCAGGAAAGGAAAATATCAGTTTGCTTTGTGTGTATCACTTTTACGATGCTCTTAAGGCTTGCATAAATAAGAATGACATAAGAGGCTAGAACTTTAAAGTTTAATGTTGATATTCTGGTTTGCATATGAGTCTGAATGTTTTATTCTCAACACCATATTAGATCTCCCTATCCAGCAAAACGCACGATCTGATTTTTTTTTTCCCCCTCCTGGTCGCAGGTTGCGATGGCAACAGCTGCAAAAGCAAAATTACTACTTCGGGAGCTGAAAACTGTCAAGGCGGATCTAGCTTTTGCAAAGGAGCGGTGTTCCCAACTGGAAGAAGAAAATAAAATCCTTAGAGAGAATCGTGACAAAGGAGACCATCGTGAAGATGATGACTTGGTATGATCACTTTCTTTTTTCTCAAAAGGAAACTTTCTGGTTCTTCAAAAAAAAGGCAAGAATAATGCACAACATTTTCCAGCTTTGTGTACAAATAATTTTTGTCAGTTGACAATACAGATGTCTTCTAAAACTTTTAACTGTTTCTCTCTCTATGCATTCTTATGCATACTTGCAAATGCGAGTAATAGTAAGTATCTTCTTTTTTTTTTCAGATCCGTCTTCAACTGGAGACACTATTGGCTGAGAAAGCTCGTTTAGCAAACGAGAATTCCATATATGCACGAGAGAATCGCTTCCTAAGGGAAATTGTTGAATATCATCAGCTCACGATGCAAGATGTTGTGTATCTAGACGAGGGTACTGAAGAAGTTACGGAAGTTTACCCCCTAACCAGCCCTGGAATGTCTAGAATGCTCTCCGTTTCCCCGAGATCATCCACATCCCTCCGCACACCATCTGAAGAGCCTCCATCTGAAATCCCTACAGAGGATAAGGAAATCTTCCCTGTCTACAGTGAGCCACAAGAAAGCAAGGACTCCTCCGGAGATGTCCAACCAACTTCAGACCGATTAGTTCAAGAGGAAGAAAATACCAAGAGACCCTCTTAATCTTCAAGTAAATTATGTTTTTCTTTTTTGGTTGTCATCGAAAGATTTGTCCAGCATTCATTATTTTTTTTCCTCTCATTTTTTTTTTTTCTGCATTTGGGGAGGACGCGAAAGACATTTATGTTTTTGCCTGCATATAGTCATTGATTTTATGTATGTAACTTCTTCTTTTCACGGTTTTGGTTTCTTGTTTATTGTTTCTGTGCAACTTGGTTCGGAATCAAATATTTGTCCATGGCTTGTACATTTTAGTGGCCAATTTTCTAGCAGAGTGAAATGAATAGAAATTTGAGTTTGTTGATTTGCTCTTCTACTTGTGGCACAATTACTTGCCATTAATGAAAATCACAAAACTGGAAAAGCCACTTCATTTCTTGTTATTTTCTTGTTTACTTGTACTTACCAAGAATCAACTGCTTGTGGGGCCTATATTTAGAAAAATAGCCACTTAATATGGAATAATATTACGTTTGGAAATGTTGTATTCGTTTTCCTAATAATATGGACAACGTATATTTCTATTCTTAAAATACCAGTAGTAACCATTCCTACTATCATTTTTCATAATGCAAGTAAATGCCTCGATAAGATATTTACATTTCATACGGTTTAATAAACGCCGCCACTCATTTTATTGAGTGAAATGAAGCGAATCCTAATTTTTCCCGCCTCCGTCTCACTTTTCAAGAAGCCCACACTACCCTCTCTTTTAAACCGACATTATATGCATCAATATTTTCCCTCATATTTAGAAGGGTTATTTACCTTTTTTTTTTATATATACTACGTGTTTCAAGTTTATTCAAGCATTATATTTTTTTAGTTTTTATTTTATTAAATATATATTTTCATATTGGATTTAATACACAAATTTATAATTTTTGTTGGTCAACCTTTAATTTTGACTTAATAAATTGCCCAAAATATCTTCAAATAAAAAAAAAACTCTAAACTAAGAATTTTGACCTAAGAAAATTTCTAGAATATCCTTAAAAATAGCTTTTTATGTGTTTTTGTTTTTTTTTTTCTTTTTTTTTAAGTTTTTATTCTCTTTTACTTAAGGATAATTTTATTATTTTAAAGGCCAAAATCAATAATTGATTGAGATGAGATAAATTTGTATATTAAGTCTAGTTTGAAGGTATACATTAAATAAGATTAAAGATGAAAAGCATATTTTCTTTTAAATAAACCTAGAACAAAGAATATAAAAAAGGTAAATATCCCTATTTAG
The DNA here is from genome assembly GCA_946598075.1 of Artocarpus hirsutus. Taxonomy (NCBI): domain Eukaryota; kingdom Viridiplantae; phylum Streptophyta; class Magnoliopsida; order Rosales; family Moraceae; genus Artocarpus; species Artocarpus hirsutus. The sequence continues at coordinate 16,224 of CAMOHE010054205.1, read as the reverse complement.
AATGAGTTTTGTCATAGAGTTTTCAGTGTGTTGATGTTACTTGCACCCTCGTATCTTCTTCTTCTTCTTCTAAATAAGCCAAAGCCCTCATTTTTTCGATAAGTAAAAATTTATTTAAAAAGAGAAAGATCTTATAATCTAAAGCATAAAATTCCCGAGATTTAAAAGCAAAAGAATAGAAAGACAAAAGGAACCAAAAAAGAAAGTAAATAAAAAAAATGGTTAATTTCACTTTTAGCCTTTAAACTATACAACTTGTCCCATTTTGACACTTAAACCTTAAATCGTAAATCACACTTTAAACTATTTAACTTGTCCTATTTTTGTCCTATCTTATTAAATCCGTTAAATGTTGACAGAATTAAGTTTATAGTTTCACTTTTGACCCCTAAACTATGCAATTTATCCTATTTAGGCCTTTGAACTTTAAACTATGACAAATTACATTTGTCCCACTATAGCCCTTTTGTTACTAGATTCGTTAAATATTTGACGAATTAAGCCACATATGTGTCGACCTACTCGATTAATTATAAATTGACGATCAAAATTACATTTTTTGTAATTGAATTCCATGCATCTCAAACCTATAAATAGGACAAGTGTATATTTTTGTTGATTTAAAATTAAGAAGAATTTTAAGGTTTTTTCAATGATTATTAAATCTAATTAATCAAAGTATTTATTATTATGTCATCTGTTATGTCATCTGCATCATTTTTAACCTAAAATTTAGTCATAAAAACGACAAGTAGATTAAACTATAGTCTCCATATGGTTTTCGTTACTTTGTATATGTATCTATATATCCAAGTGTTTTTTTTTTCCTTTATTCGTTCATATTTGTTTTATTTTAAATCACAATAATACAAATCCAAAAATAAAATAGTAAAGCGTGTATAATATAATAGAGCAACAAATTTTAGGGATTTTACCTTCAAAATTATGTTTAGAACATATATCAAGTCCAAAGGTCAAAACAACCATTTGTCTAAATCCGTCGATATTTAACATATTTAGTATCAGAAAGGCAAAAATGGAACAAGTTTCATGGTTTAAAGGTGTGATTTATTATATTTTAAAGTTCAAGGAACCAAATGGGGTAAGTTGTCGAGTTTATGGGCCAAAAGTAAAATCATCAACTTAATCGTGTTAATATTTAATAGATTTAGTATTAGCATGGCTAAAATAGGACAAGTTGAATAGTCAAAGTGTGAATTCTTACATTTTAAAATTTAAGAATCAAAATGAGACAAATTTAATATTTCAAAGGTCAAAATTGAAATTAACCTTAAAAATAAATCATTAAGATTTTTTCAAGCTCTTCTCTTAGAAGCCCCAAACAAGAAGAGTTTTTAATGAGGCTCCTTGATATCAGGATTGGCCCCTTTCTTAGCAAGCATAAGATTAGAGATTGAGAGGTTATCAAGCGCTTCATAATTTTGAGATACGAAAGCCTCTTTACCTGCTACAATTCGTGTAGTTGCATTCATCTGAGTCACTAATTTTTGTTTGAGAAGCTTCGTGGCCACGTCAGAAATTTTCTTTTCTTGGTGCAATTTTATATTTTTATCCCCAACTTTGGCACATATTGTTACTGCTGCCCAAGCGTACGTCTCCATTTTGTTATCTAACCTATTGCCCATTTAATTTTCAGTATTTTATATTTTTGTTACTTCCTTTTCCTTTGTAATATTGTTCTGACCTTTGTTGTATTTACGTTTAACTGCTTACTTGACACATGACAACATTATAAAACACCCACCATCGAATCGCCACTGCCCATTCTACATTGAACTGGTGTAGTTTGCTTTTATTTTCCAATTTCTACGTAAATAATTGTCATTACATTTTAATTTTAATCAATTACCATTTATGTTAACCACCAAGAGTGTCAGCAAACTCTTTTTCATCAAGGCAAGCGAGTAAGTTCGAATTAAAAAAAAAAAAAAAAAAAAACCCAAGATCCAGATCCACCTTGAAGGAATATTATAAATCCCAAGATGTCTGACGTTAAACAGCAAAATACAGTTCTAAAAGCAAGCACCACAAACATAGGAAACTATTGTAAAAGGCAAACCGTCCAGTGCCTCATTTCGTTTGGTTTTGTTTTGTTCTCATTTCTACTCCCTGTTTTTCTGCCCCTCAGGCAAGGAAAGTCTCTTGACGAGGATCGATGTTTCCTTACGATTACACGTCGAGGTAGAGCCTAGTCACGTCCGGTAGACAAGCAAATGAGTATCAGTCTTCCCAGTCATCACAGAATGAAACTCAGCTGTCCCATGGTTTTATTACATCACAATCTCATGACGCTTGAATCATGAATCTCAAATAAAGCAGCTCAAATAACATTTTAAATATTCATATTATTGTCCCTTCTGTGGGCCCAACAAAAACACTCTGTTGTCAAACATCCAGGTTTAAAGTAAGTATCAACATTTTGGTCCTTTTCAAGAAAAAAGAAATCGCAAACATAGACAACCATAAAGCTATTAAAAATAATAATAATAATAATAAAGCAAGCAATAGTTAACTAACTCTACAGCGACCAGTTTAAATTACTTTGCAAGGGCAACCCAAGAAAACAAGGCAACGCTAATACAATCAAATTTACCTGTGCATTTCTAAGGATGGCAGAAGGATGCCTTGGAAGAGGATTCCAAGCTTCAAAGCAGAAAAAACTATCTGGTTTTACAGTAAGCTTTTTCAAAACAACTGAAGAAATAGACTTGTTGACCCATCACCAAATGATCTGAGATCTGCAGGTTTCACCAAAGCCCTGCACAAAGGACATGTCCGTTCCCTTTCGAACCTGAGAAAATAAGACTGCCCCTCTATCAGCGAAAACCTCAAAAACAAAACCGTAGTTTGAAACAAAACATGGAAAACGGGGAACGCGCCATGGTTGCAGGTAAAAGGCTGATATCAAAGGAGCACCATAACCTGCCAAAAATAGTCTAATCTTTGCAGGAATTTAAAAAAGAAACAAAAAAAAAAAAAAAAAAAAGGAGTCCATGGCAGCTCCTGCTCCCAAAAAGGAATGGCAAAAATATTTTCACGTAATCTTTTAATAAATCATCAAACAAAATTTTCTGATGTCAAGTTTACGACCTCCAACATTGAAGGAGGGAGGGGGGTGGGGGGGAACATGGCAGGATGCTGAAAATGAAAAATGCAGTGCCAGTACCCACAATTACAATTTTTGTTTTTTGGTTGGGTGGGAACCGCAGAAACATGTCCAGGGGACAATTCAAAATATTAATGAATCCAAGAGAGCCAAATTTCAGAATATCAATGAATCCAAGTCCAGAAACGACAACAAACTTAGGCCAGAGAATAAACTAACACCAACAAAGGTCCTGAAGACACGCATTGTAGTCCTGCTAGAGCAATGCTTCATGTCCTCAAAAATTCTACCCTATAGTTTCTATATATTCCCTGAAAGAAAAATAAAAACAAAAACAAAACAGAACAGACAAAAAAGAAACAAACGCAGAACCAGGGAAAAAAAAAAAAAGAAGCAAAAACCTAAGAATTTCCCTATCAAGTACATTTCAGTGATGTTCATCCATCTCTCACCGCGTTAACCACCAGTATTCCCTGCACATCTCTCGTTGGCTTGGAGAAAAAAAGGGATCAGCTACAATCAGCAACCCAAACAACAAACTGGGAACTACCAGCTAAGGAAGAAGCCACAAGGCATTATTCTGACCAACATTTAGAAAAAGCAACTTGAAGTGCACCTCACGGTGAGGAGGTGCATAGCGCCATGAGGCTTGGGCCTCACTAGAACTACAGGAGACTTGGGCCTTGAGGCTTGTTCTTGAGGCTAAGCCTCAGGTCTTTTGGGTTTGGGCTGAAACAAGCAAAGCCCAAATCATTTTTTTTAAAGGAAAAGAAACCGTCAGTTTCAAACCCAACTCCCGTGTTTTTAAACAGAAAACTCTTCAGACAACAGAGGCAAACCATTAGAACATAGAAGAATACATGCAGAAAACCATAATGATTATCTCAAGATTTTAAATTGTGCAATTGAGTACAAAAGCGTGATTCCAAATCTGTTGTCTTGTTTTTGTTGTCCCTCCAATAAAGCTCGATGCCTCATTAAAATTTTACATATTAGATAGTACTAAATTCACTATTCACAGAGTTAACTCACGGATAACATTTTATAAGCTTCCTTTTAAAAGTTCATTGTGGCTGTCAACTATTTTTTTTAAAGATACATTTTTTTGTTACAATGGAAGGATTGAACCTGTTTCGCCCCAAACCAATACCCACTCCACCCTTTTCCCAATGCCACTAGACCAACATGTCTTGGCCTGTGGCTGTCAACTACTAACTTGCCTTTCAACGTCATTTCATAAAATACTTTTTTAGAGATGACCTTTTTTATTTTATATTTAAATTTCCATTCTAACAAATTGGGCAAGACTCGTCAAAATAGCCAGCTAGCTATTCGTCAGAAATAACCAGGCAACCAAAATCTCTTCAGTTTCGTCAGACCCCTCTGTGCTCTCCCACCACCTATCACCCACATCTCCTAGCAAATTACACCATGCTAATAGCCAATCATAGATGCCGACAGTGCTGATCAATAATAGTACCCCAAAAACCAGCCCTCGCAAAAGCCCTTTGGTCATGATCATTAGAGGAGGACCTTCCAGCCCAAACCCAACGGGTTTTCTATGATCAATACTGCCAACGTTGATGGGCTTGTGGTTCTTGATCATACACTTTAGTCATAATGACAGTTATTTTTAAAGGAAATCGCATCAGCATCATTTTTTATCACCCCAACTTTGGTAGCATTTTATGTATAATTTAATGAGGTATCAATATTTCAGTGGAAAGACAATAAAGGGAGCAAAAAAATAGGCACAACAAATTTGGACTCCAAGGTGCTTTGCCTTTGAAAGAAGAGCCGTAACCTCAAGTCATTTTCAGAGATAAACCTAAGAATAAAATCACAAGATAATATGATTTTCTTCATGTTTCCTTCTGCGTTCTAGGGTTTGTCTTTGTTATGTGGTGGGTTTTCTTTTCAAAAATGAGAAAGTAGGGTCAAAAAACTTGGATGGGCTTTGTGAAGAAGCTGATGGCTATATGCGGTGGGGGGGGGGGGAGAGAGAGAGAGAGAGAGAGGGAGAATACAACAACCTTGTTTGGGCTAAGCTTGTTTCAGCCCAAAACCCACAAAACCTAAGGCTTAAAAAGGAAGCCTTGATGCTAAGTCTCAAGGCCCGCCTCGCTAAAAAGAGGAGTAAGCCTCTCCGGTGGGACTTAAGGCCCATGGCCGTTTTTACCATCTCACCCTCAAAATGCATAATTGGTTTTATTTTTGGGCATACGCCTTACCTCACAAAGTTAAATCGTCTTACTACCCGATTGTGCAATTTAAAACCTTGACTCTAAACGTACAAAACAATTCAAGATAATAAGATTGAACTAATGAACTAATAACAGGGTTATCACAGTGAACAACATGGGCCATTTTTGCATGTAATTCAATATAATTATGTAACGAATTAATTACAAAAATTCCACCGCAACTATAGCCCTTGTAACGCTATACCCCCCGAACTTCAAAATGTAACATTCGTTCTTCCTGATCTATGAAATATTAACAAGAAAACTCCTTGAATTATGATTTGAGCGTAAGTGATACAATATCACACAAATAATGGAATTGTTGGACAATTTAGTGAACCATTTGACTGTTAACTTATCCTGGTCACGTGAAAGTGAAAGAAGAGATAATTTGTTTTAAAAAAATTATTAAGGTTTTTTAGTTTATATTTTCACCAATAATAATTTATAAATTATATCAACTTTTTAAATTCAAATTAGCTTTAGAAAATTTATAAATTATGTAACAAGTTTTATAAAAAATTCTAACAAAAGGAGCTTTTTTGTCAATATTTTCTAGTTTGGGAAGAAATGCATGTTACATTTTGAAATTCGATGGCACAGTGTTACATGGGCTATAATTGAGGGAAAATTTATGTAATTAATTTAATTATTATGTAATAGGCAGAAACTAAAATTGCAGAAACAGTTTTCCAAGATTAGAAAACAGAACATAATCTAGATAGCAGACATTATTAAACTCACCATTCCGATACACAGTCCTCACAAAAGATGTGCTTGCAGCGTAGTAGGATAGGAGCATGCATCTTCTCTTGACATATAGCGCAGAGATCGCCAGCTGCATTCACCTGTTTTTGACAACTGTCCAATTAAAATTGCATTGGCACAAAAAAATATATATATATTCAATAAAAGAACTGTTAAAATAAAAATCTTCAAAAGAAAAATATGAAAAGCAAGAAATAACACAGGTCCTGGCAGCACAAAAGAATACTATTAATAGCTGGGTAAATTATTGTTTAGCCCAAACTTTTGAAAAAGAGATTTAGCCCCTTTTCCTTCAGGAATTAGTTTCTCAACCTCAACAAATTTGCTTAAAATTAGGAAATTGGGACAAATACCCTTAAAGCATCTAGACGGTTCTTTTAAGTTCAACAAATTCTGAACAGAAAGATTAGTATAAAAGGTGTAATATTGTTACTTTATTTCAAGGTTCATACATGATGATCTTGCATCAAACGGGTGTATATACATTTCAGTTCACTGCAAGTCTCTTAGCAAAAGCTATGAAAAACCAAATCCACTTGCCTGCTCAGATGTTGCATATGCTCCATAGTACACTTCTTTACGCGATAAAGCTTTTAATGCAGCAAAGAAGGATTGTACCTGAAAATATCCCAAGAAAAGAATGGAGAGGGAAAAGAAATTTACGAGCTATGTGAAAACACCTCTTACCAGAAAACCAATCTTCATGAGGTGAGAAATAAAAAGCCATGGGGTACACAAAATGTATATGAGCAATTTGTCAAGCAAAAATATGAGATAAAACCCTGACCTTTTCAACAACAGACGTGAGCTTGAAAGTTAAATACAATCCTGTCATTAGTGATGAAAAGAGACTTCCATATTCCTTGTTCAAGAAGAACCGATACCAGACCGGTGTTGGCAATAAGGCACGGTAAAGGAGCAGCAGATACTCTATCAAAGTTAGCATTTGACCCTGGAAAAAGTAGGTACTTCCTACAGTCAGAATTAATAGCAAACAAATAATTCACAGACCAAAAAAAAAATAATGAATCATACTCTATTTTCAGAACAGTCACAATAAAATAACCAGTCAGTGGATGACTTTTCTTTCACGTGCTCAAAAACTTAGCCTACATCTCTTCTTATCCAAAATTTAAAGTACATCAACATTCTATATTTTCTTTGTATCTCACCTGCCTACGATAATTTCGGCCTCTGCTGTTTTTGTAATATATCAATAAAAGACACTTGAACACCATTGCTGCCTGCCGAACCAAGGTATCTGAAAGAAGAAATGGTTTCTAAGAAAATATTGCAAGGTACTGAAACACCAAAGTACATAAAAAGGATGAAAAAACTGACATGGATTTATGTGAATATCAATAATAAGATCGGCATCAATGAAAATATAGATAAAATCTGGAAAACAATCAAATGATATGGGTATTTGCTTTTTTAAAACGAAGAAACTTTTGAACAGAACCCTACTGAATGTTACAATTAAAAAAAGTGCATAAAAACATTTCCCTCCCGATAATTCACCAAAAAAATAAAGCCAAAAGAAAACAAACAAACAAACATTTGTATGAGCAACATGGAAGATAAAATTAGAAGCAAAACTCTCAACTGAAAGCAACATAAAATGAGTATCCTATTAATCATATTTTTCATGCTCAGTTAAACATATACTGCTTGGTACTAATTGGTAGTAAACGAGAAACTTATGTTGTCAATCCTTGCATTCTCAATTTCTTTCTTCGAACTTGAATTCTAGCTTAATAATGTATCATTTTTTGCAGAATGATTTCTTGCTCTCCTTTCCCCTTTCCAACTTTTTTGATAAAGTTATTTGTCTCTTAATTTTTCTTTTCTTTTTTTTGGGGAAAAAAAAGTTTAAACCATGAGCCATATCAAGTACATCTTAAGCTAATTTTATTCTTCCTAAGCTGCAATTTCATCTAATGTCTCTTTCACAGCCCCGAAAGCAGCCTGGCTTGCTTCCCTCACCCAAGGATTAAACCACCAACCAGGATTCAACTCTCTTCTCTATTTCAGAGGGGGAAAAATCCCCCTCTCATCTACTATTTCTACCCACCCACAGAGCAGAGCAACCCTGAGTGTACACAGCAGACGCTCTTTGTCTCTCTCCTCTCTTCTCTTCTCTCCACTCCTTTTGTGGTGAAGAGTCCACATCTACCCACAGCATCCCCTTTGAAGTGATGACACTTAACCAAAATATATCAGCAAAATGCTGGAAAATCTGAATGAAAATGCAATGAAAATACAACAAATGGACAATATGGTTAATCTGACAACTCGACCATAGCATCGTCATGCCGGCAAGATTTTGAAACACGCTGACATTCTATCTTTATTGGTCTCTTTATAATAACAGCATACTAGTCGATATTTTGACTGATATGGCAACTTTTTTATCTTTGTAAGTACATTCGTTCTTTACTTACAGACATTCACAACAAGGCAAACAACTTATCCATTCCATACAAAATCAAACGCAAATGAGAGATGTCTGGCTGGCAAAGCACTAAATAAGAAGCATCATACCTCAACTATCTCCAAAGTTGATAATAAATAATGTGGGCGTTAAGCAGGATATATCACAAGAACCAAAGATGGTAACTCTAAATAAACAACAGCAACAAAAAGGAACTTAAGAATTCATATTAAATGCCAAAATCTTAACAATTTCTTACGTATCCTTAACAAGGAAAGTATTTACTTGAGGAAATATAACACCACATCAATTCAGATGTAAGGGTGATGCTCATCGAAATTGTGCACTCTATAAGCAAAGAGATTTTTTCCCTAGGGCAAAAAAAACTTTCGTCTTGCGGAAATTCAGAGTTTTACACATCATCTTGTTTTTGGCTTGAAAGGCACAGTATAATAAATACTAATTCTTGGGGTTCAATTATGTTTTGGGCGACTTTCTGCGTTGTATCGTCCACAGAGTTCACGCTTACCTTTCTCTTCTTTGGTTTTATAAGGGCATTTCTTAAATCTTAGTACGTTATTTATTTCATCTATCTAGGAATATAATAAACAGGGGAACGACATTGATGAACTGATAAGTATAGCAGCGGTGAGAAATTGGGATGAGAACACACCATTCACAATGATGATGAAAACGGCATGCCAGAAAGGTGGTATCACTTTGGGAGGAAGCATCACTAATGGATACAAAAGATCGTCATTTTGATACCACCAGTAGACACCAAAAATGTGAACCGTGAATGCAAGACAGATGCCAATCAGTACAGAGACTTTCCTCTCTCCCTGCAGCCACAAATAACTTTAAGTTTGACAAACAATCGCCAAACTTAGGAAATGAAGGGAGAAAAAAACATAACTACTAGCATGGACTGTTACCTTTAATGCTGTCTGTTTTTTAACAATATCATTCGACTTGAACATAACAGCAGCAATCCATATTGTGACAAAGAAACCTAAAAATTCATCGCACAAAAAAGAAAAGAAATTAATTAGGAAGGAAATAAAAATATAAAGAGTTAGACATGCCTTGTAAACTTTCCAAAAAAATAAAGAAAAGAAAAGAAATCCCTTGTAAACTTTCTTAGATTTGCACTTTGATTCTTAAGTCTTTCAAATTTTGAAAAATTTAGTGCACCAATAGCTAGCAATGCAGCACAACATATCAAGAAATTGAACTTTCCGTTAGCAAATTATGGAAATTCTAAGTAGTAATCACGTTATCACTAAAGAAGGGCATACAGAGCGGAAAAAAAATTCCCCCTGACGCGAGACTAAATAGCCAAAACTATTACATGATTGAGTAAATTTCCCTTGCTATGTGAAACGGCTTGTATCAAACTACTTGAGAATTAAACATAGTGGAAGTTTTAAACATGGATGCCACGATGCGCACCTTCACCCCACAATCATCAAAAGAATTCTCATGAAATTTCAAAAAGAAAAAGTAATACCTTGCAAATGCTGCCGGATAAACACCACCAACAGAAGCAAAGAAAAGGGCAGGACCTGCTCAATCCACCTAGCAGCCTGCTGAATGTCATATCTCTGGTAAGACGAATCCCTGCCATTAGCGCCACCACCACCACCACCTCCTCCACCATCCCCTGCATCTCCATCGCCATTCCCATTCAAACTCTGCGAAATGCCCTCTCCAACGCCGCGATTGTCGGCCCGAGAATCTCCCAGACCGTCCGGCGCCAACTCAGCAGCCAACGATTGAGCAGAAACAACGTCGTTCGCTCTCGCCTGCCCGACAACCAAACCAGTCCCTTCCCTATCATGCTCCTGCTCCGTCGCGCCAATTATCCTAATTGAAACCTCCCCGTCGTTTCCGGAAGACGCCGCAGGCTCGTCAAGGTGGTCCCGGAACCCCGAGAGACGTCCACCGCCACCGCCAATCAATCCCTCGGTCTCCGGATGATTTGAATGGCCGGCCCGGAGAATTCCCGAGTACTCCAACAAGGCGGAGAGCGGAGCCTGGATTACATTAGAAGCAGATAGCAATCCGAATCTTCTAGAACTACTACTACCACTACTACTCGATAAAGAAGACGAGGAAGAAGAAGGACTTCTGTACGAGTCGGAATTAACGACGGGCGATTCCATTTCCCGGATTGCCCTAACCCTAGTCATTTCCAAGAAAAAAAAATACATAAAAATTACAAAAAAATGTTTAAAAAAATCAAAAATTTTGGAGCAAAAAGATTAAAATTAAAGAATCAAACCTTCGAAACCGAACCTCCGTTTGAGAAAATCAAGAGAGAGATATGATCATCGCGCAAACCCTAACCCTAACTAAAGGGGGAAAACAAAATTCACGTAATACTCTGGGGATACGGGTGAATCGGAATCCTGAAGAGCTCGATCGGAGGAGAGAGTAGAGAGTGAGCGCTCCGATGAAAACGACGTCGCGTAATGAAAGGTTTCTCGTCTCTCTGTCCTGAGGCCTCTGACCTTCTCAAATCCTTTCTTTTTTTTTTTTCTTCCTTTTTCTCTGTTTTTTTAATTTATTTATTTATTATTTCTATTCTTTCTTCCTCTCGTTTCTCGCTGAACGCTCAATCGAGGAGGAGCGCGAGAGGAAGAAAAACAAGAGAGAAGGTTTTTGGATGAATTAAAAAGAGGACAAGAGAGATCTTTTTTTTATACGTGATCTCTTGACTCTTTAATAGATAATAATTTATGTGATGTTTTAGATAATAATTTATGTGATGTTTGAAAAAATAATAAAAATTATTAGTTAAAATTATTTTTATTGTAGCATGTAAAAGTTTTATATTGTAACAATTTTTTTTATTATTATTATAACATATAAAAGCTTTATACTATTTATCATGTCAAACAAGAGTTAATCTTTTTTTTTTTTAATTTTAACGTTGCAATCTTTAAATTCTTTTAACTATTGACAATTAAACTTTTTTTCATTAAAAACCTAAGGCAAATATGCATGTGCATCTTGCCTGAGGATTTTTTAATATTGTAATGACTAAAATGTCTCCATTTATATTCCTGATATTTTTTACTTTTTGAAAAACTTTTATTATTTTAAATACCCTTTCTTTTAACTTTCAACAAAACCAAAAAAAAAAAAAGAACCATTCCATCAGACCCAGTTCTTGAACGTGATATGATCTCTCTCCAATGGTGGGGCAAGATCTCCATCAACCACCCCTCTATCAGACCCAGCCTCCAAAGAAGATTGTGAACGACTACACTCTAGAGGTCCTAATGAATTTGATCATAGACAAAACATGATTCAAAGTCAAATCTTCGGTGCAATTTTAGAATCAAGATTTTACTCTTTTCCTAACTATAAGAAAGTTTGAATCTCCAAAAAACACAAAAGTAAGCACCCAAACCGCTTTCCACGTGACACAGAACCAAACACTCAAAAAAAAAAAAAACAATTACTTGTTTGTTTTTGTTCTCAAAAATTTTGAAAATATTTTTACATGCTTCTTAAAGTAAAAATTTTAAAAACACTTTCAATACAATTTTTTTAAAAAAATTATTTTCTAAAACAAAAATATTTTTACATGTTTTAAAAATAATAACAAACGGCTATTTTGACAATTATTGAAGCAACCCACTGCCAGATGATTCCAATATTTACCACCCGATATTATTTATAAAAAGTAGGTTACCTGCCATATTATTGACCAACGAGCTTAAGCCTGGGGATTTTTTTTTTTTTTTAGGAAATGACTTTGGGTATTTGGAACGAATATAACGGACTTTGTGCTTAGAGTTATGGCTTTCGCATCGCTCTGGCACCTCAAAGGCTCTCGACCTTGACCGGTCTCCACTAGACCTTCATCAACGACGGCGGACGAAGATGAACACGAAGACAAAACCCATTAGGTGTCTGATCAACTTCATTTTGTTTTTTTATTATTTTTTATTTTAAAGAAAATAGGTTATCGTTTTAATTTTGATAGGTTTTTGTTTTAATTTTGTGAAATTGAAAACGTTCGTTTTTCCGCAAAGATACCTCGTATATGAGACTGCCTTATATGCACATCACTTATTTCATAAAAAAAATTGACAGAAGGGACTTAATTGTGAAGGTCAAAAAGTTTGAGGATTGTTTCATTAAAATTGTTTTAAAAAAAAGAGTAAAGTGTCATTTGGCAAAGAGTTGAGAGGCCAACTATACAAATTATTTTTTTTATTTACACAATTTTTGCATTTTTTTTGCTGAAATTATTTTCGTCAAACATTAGTTTGCTTGTCATAGCGCATGCCAACACTGTTTGTATTATTTTCCCCTATTCTTTTTTTTTAAAGATTTTTTTCTTTGTGCAAAATTTCAATATTATTTTTCATCATTGATTTTAAGGAATGCATAGAATAATTGAGGGTGTGAATTTGAAAAATATCGTTCAATAATTTTACGTTGATATCAATGTTGATAAAGGTTGTTAAAACATAATGAGGGAAATCATGTCCGTAAAATGTGGGCCTTTAATTAAAAAAGACATAGGCAACTTATACATTTAATGAAAACAAAAGTAGTTATTTTCACATCTGTCTTTCGAACTATATCACTTTTTCTCTCGATTTTTAAAATGTATTGTATAATCTACTCAAACTTTGTTTCGTTACATTATTCCCTTTTATCCAACTCTCTCAGTTTTAGAATTTTATTTTTTGTGGAATACTTTTATATTCCTTTCTCCCCTGCTCAAACTATGTTACTTATATTATTTTGTTATCGATTTTCAAAATGTATCACTATATCCCTTTAATTTCTTAGCAAATAACCTCTTTTCGTCTAATTTTGTTCGACTTAACAGGTTAATGTCATTTTTTTTTTCACTTTAGGGGAAAAACCCAAACATAAAAGAGAGTTTAAGGGAGAAAAAAGGATTAAAGAAAAAAAGAACTTAAGGGAAAAGCATTATTGCTTGCAATAGATCATTCTAACCCCTAAATAAAAGGAGAAAATGCGAAAAATAACAAATTTTTGAAACTTTTTGAAGAAAATATCAAGTTTTAAAAATATTTATAGTAAATAGTATATTTACAATATAAATAGTTTATTTACTATATAAATAAGAATAATTTTACTCACATCATAAATCTGTTATTTACTACAAATGTATTCAAAACTTGATATTTACTACAACTAGTTTTGAAAAAGTGTTTACTACAATTTCTTAAATAAACAAGAGCTTAAGGAGGAAAAAAAATAAAACCTATAAATTCCTTTTAAAAAAAATAGAGCTCTTGAAGTTTTTAAAAACTAGAACATGTTGCCTCGTTTGGTAATGTTTGAGAGTTTTTGGAAGTGCTTTTACACACTTTTTGAGGCAAAAATTTCAAAAAATACTCTCAGTACAATAAAAAATTTTAATTTTTCAAGACAAAACTATTTTCACATATTTTGAAAATACTATCAAACGGACCTAATTATTTTAAGGATTTTTTTTTTGGGGGGGAGGGGTGGGGTTTTTCTTTTATCATCTCCTTGAATTTTCATGGTATTTGTATTTGGGATAAGTTTGAGTATATAGATTGTTTTGACGTAGATGGCTCATAAAGTTGAGAGAAAAAGAAATCAATTTATTATTCTAAACAAAATTAGATAAAAGAAGGTTATTTGCTACTAAAAAATTGAAGGGGACATAATGATATTTTTTAAAAGTTGGGAAGCAAAATAACATAAGTGGCATAGTTTAGAAGGGAATATAAAAATATTTCACAAAAAAAGTTCAAAAACTAACGAAATTAGATAGAAGGGGTATACTTGCTAACAAAATAAAGATTGAAAGGATTAAATGGTACATTTTAATAGTCGGGGGGGGGGGGCAAATGTATACCTTGGTAACTATCATCTTGTCCCCTATATGTTAAAAACCGGCACACACTCCCTCGAACTTTAAAACATTAGCAAAAATACCCCCATAACTTTAAATTGTTAGTAAAAACGCCCATTTTTTATGCCCTCTGTCTTTAAAAATTTTATATTTGCCCCTCAAGATTTGGTAATAATGGCATCTTATCCCCTAAACTTAAAAAATTGGTAAGCTGACCCCTAAACTTTTTTTCCTCTGTTTTTTAGTCAATGATTTTTCAAATAAGTCAAAGTTCAAATTGCTCATCTAAGAGCTGTGGACTAAGCCAATACTGAACAAAATTGTTGAGCAGTCTAGGAGGAAGACAACAAAATGAGAAGGAGGCAGACAAGGAGGAAGAGGCAAGTTAAGGCTCGAACTTCAAGCATGAGCTCTAAAATCACTACACTACTAAAAAATATGAAAAGATGATGTTAATTCCATGTCGGTCAACGTGTTTGAACAACATGGAATCTTTTTCACGTCGATTATTTAGCAACCTATGTGAAAAGTGGCAGAAAACAAGTTTATGCAACTGGTATAAAAATTCCTAATTTTTTAACTTTGGTGTCGGCTATATTTTAAGTGACATCTAGGCCTAGTTTGTTTTTTTTTTTTTTAGAATTTTTAGAAATGTTTTCGTACGCTTTTTGAGGCAAAAATTTTAAAAATACTCTCAGCACAATTCTCCAAAAATTCTTATTTTCGAAAACAAAAACATTTTCACCTATTTTAAAAACAATACCAAACGGTCCCAAAATATTTTTTAAAAAATTTAAAATTCAAATTTTTTGTGTTTTCCTCCGTTTTTCCCTCTTTTATGTGCACTCCATAATTCCCTCGCCAAATTTACCTCTTCTCCATGCACACACTCTTTCCCATATGTAATCAAATTCCACTTATTACTCTTCCCTCATTTCTCACGTTAATCAGATCTCTCTCTTTTTTTATCTTTTCACAATTCTGACCATCTCTACTTCACTCTAATCTCTCTCCTTCTCTCTTATTTCTTTATCTTTTTTTTTTCTCTACTTCATCACCTCATCTCTCTAGTAAAAGAAAATTCTTCATTATTTAATCCCTTTTTTTTTCTTCTATATTTTACGTTATCCTATTTTCTACCTTTTCTTTCTTTCCTTGATTCCAACTCATTTCTTTTTGCAGGATGGCATGAAGAGGAGCATACGGCAACGCTAGGGAGCATGCGGCAATGCTAAGCGTAACACATGCAAAGTCGACACATCATCACCGATTCGATTTACACTAGACTGACTATTTGTTTTCTATTCAACAACGGAGACGTGGGTTTGCAAAAGGCTATATCGGAGTAGCATACTCAAATTGAATAGTTGAGATAATACATTGATGTTACGTTCACTAAAATTATTATGAACGTGAAAATGGTGTTTCAAAAAATCAATTCTAATCAAAACTTTTGCTTGCTAAAGTGTAACGTTCTTACATGCTATAGTGATCAAAAAATAAGTTGCAGTGTAAAGCTCTTATATGCTAAATGATAAAAATAAATAAACTACAGTGTAAAGTTCTCACATGCTACAAGTTTCAGTTCAAAAAATTTAAACTCTAACCACTCTTCCCAAGCATCCTTAAAATGTTGAACTTTTATCGTTCTACTATTGTTATTCTTTCTTTTCCCATGTCACGATATTCTAGAGAACTTCCTTTTTTATATATCAATCATGGATGCTATTCGTTTTTGGTTCCATTCCAAATTGCTAATGAATGAGATGTTAAA
>CAMOHE010054204.1:151399-163789 GCA_946598075.1 Artocarpus hirsutus | reverse complement strand
ATCGATTCCAATCCGTTTTTGATAAAATAAAGTTTCAATCCTAGTTAATCTAAGTTACTCTAAGCTTGATCAAAGCTTTTCTAAGCTCAAAATTGCTTAGATCTCAAAATGCAAGAAAATTTGAAATATTGAAAAACTTTTGAATTTTAAAAACTAACCTCGTATCGAAGCTTGAAAACGATGTTTTTGTTGTTGAATCTTATTCCCGAGCCTTCAATCTTCTAACCCAAAACTTGACAACGAATTTTGTTTCAAAATTTAGAGAGAGAAAATGAGAGGGGAAGAAAGAACCGAGAGAGAGAGACGAGAGAGGTGAGCGAGAGAGAGGAGAGAGAAAATGAAAGTGAGAGAGAGAGAGAGAAAATAAATAAAGGGAAAGAAAAAGTAGTTGCACAGAACTATGTGCAACAGTACACTGTTTTCAAATCAAATTGTTTCATTGAAAATTAAATTAACAATTAAAAACAATTTAGAATAATTAAAAATCATTAAAAGAGTAAAATAATGCAAGGTTATTAAATTTTCACAAAACATTCAAATTAAATTTAAAATACTCATTATGGCACACTAATTCACCATTTAGCATTCTAATTACATTTAATTAACTTCAGGGTGTTACAATTATGTCTTACGGTAGTGAAAGTTCATAAATTACCGTAATATAGTTATAAATTACGGCAATGATCGTGTCAACATAAACTCTAGCAGGACACGATTTTGTTACAACACGAGCATGACACCAATTTTGATAAATGTTTTAAAAATCTAAATGTAAGGTCAAAAACTTAGCCCATTTATGATAAATTTAACCCCATTATTAGAAAATCTATAAATTACTGAAAAATTAAACCCCTTCACTGCTAGTTAATAGCAATTATCCATGTCTTCTATAAACTATGTGCATTAAGTACCGATTATATAAAATTTCCACATCTCTATATCAAAGCACATAGAAATATCCAAACATACATAACATAAAGAGTTAAATTCATGGCCCATAATTTGTTTTCCTTTCTTTAAAAAAGGGAAAAAACTAGCTCCGTTGTTGAAAGTTATCAATATGGAGCTAAAAAAATGTGTTATAATTAATCGCCTTAAACTAATGAAAAAACATTAAATAGAGGAACTTGTATCAAATTTAACCCTTAGACGAAAAAGTGTGCAAACTTTGTCTATATATGAAATAAAAAAAAATAAATAGTAAACACATAAATTTGGGTAGCTTTGTGTCCGTTCTAGATTAGTCTTTTTGCAACAAAAATTGAAAACTTATAATGAAGAACTTGTTTGGTATTCGTGTTTTTGTTTCATGTTTTTTTTTTTTTCTGGATCAAGGAAATAAAAATTTGTTTATGTGGGTTAGACTTAAACCTAAACCCTAGTCCCACGTCAACTCAAACCTCAATTGTTGTCGCAACTTAAAAACAAGAAGTCTAAAAACAAGAAATTCTCTCAATTTTTTAAATTTTAGAATAATTAAAAGAAACATAACACACTATAGTCGTTGATTTCACATTTTTAATTGTTCATAAATGTTTCGTGTTGTTGTCCCGTCATTTCAATCAATAATTGACTTGTATAACTTATATGTATTATATGAATAACATCAGCAGTGAGATTGATCCAAAATTCCATCTATATTATTTGCATTTTTATGTGTCAACTTAAAAATTAAATGAGTATTCCATATCCATTTATTTCCTTTGTTTCGAAAATCCATGTTAATTACGTCAAAATTTACCAGCCCTAATTAAGTCTTTATCATATTTTCCCACCAACTTTTCGCATACATACAAGCACAGAAAAAGTGTTTGTGACATCGCAGAAGTTCGTGTCATCATTTATTTTCATTTTATTTTCTTTTTACTCTTCTTTGTTTTTTCTTTTCTTTTTTTTTTTTTTTTGTGGTGAATAAAACTTCATTATTGCTGCCTGTGAAAGGACCGCGAGTATACAAAAATTATTGCTGCCTTGCTAGGTTCTGATAATAGGAGAATAATCCAATAGAATATCAGAAGATACTCCATAGTAAATTGATTTCGATAATTATAATATTTTGTTAAACGCAAATCTTTTTCAAAAATATGATTGTTTATGATATAATATTATATTTGCAAATGTTCATTATTAGTATTCAGGCACTGGTAAAATTTTTAGAGACTTAACTAAATTACTTAAAAAGTTCCGAATTCAAAGTGTGAAAATTCCATGGTAAGGTATTGGTCAAGTGGTATTTTGAATGTCAAACGTATGTTAATATCTGTTTGATTCTTATCTTCTATGTATAGTTTTGATTAAATCTACCGTTTTAGAGCGTGCATCAATAAAGCTCCCCCAAACAAGTGAGGCGACAAACATCGAAAGAAATTGAAGAAAGAAAAAAACATCAAATTGCATTCAGGAACCTGTTTGGAAAATAGTGGGCCAGCAAAGCTAATTCGAACACAGTAACGGGCAATTATTAGTAAACTGGTTGGGTCAGGCCGACTGAAATGATTTGATAGCTCCCAAACGTGCCGCAACTGCAGGGCACTTCATTTTTCTGAAAGACTGCCAATTGTTGCAATCGTAACCGTGGAAAGTGGGTCGTACACATAATAAACAGCGGTGATTTCAAGACCGATCCTCTCTCTTATCTTGAGCGGAAGTCTGGGACAAACCCAACCCAAGCTCTGTTGCGTGGGCCATACAGCAAAAGCCGATGACTAAGTGGGTCCACCAATTGAAGCCCATCTGGTCCTTTGTAAAACGTCCTATATGTATATTATATATATGAATATATATATATTTATATATATATATATATATACATATATATATCATGATGATTTGCCTTTGGCTATGCTACCATTTTCTTTCTTCCTCCCTTTCTTTCATGGGAAACTCCATTATTATCCTCCATCACTAAGCACCCAAATGCCCAATAATGTGGAAATACCATCATTCAGCTATTGAAGCCCCCAAAATAGATCTAAAAAAATTTGACCATAGTCATATTTTCTCTTATTTTCGTCCCTTTGTACGAACTTCATTTGTATGTATATCTTTCCACATTTTTTTCTTGGTTCTTTTCAAGTAATTTTCGATAAATATGGCGTTGTCCAAGTGGAATTGATCAGTTGTCAGTTGCCACTTGTCAAGGACTCCAAGCCCACGTGTTCTTTTTGTTGAATGGACATAACATTCGGTACTGGCTAGCAATGTTACATTTCTCATCTTGCCAGACATGACGTATAACCAACAGAACGGTCTATATTTGCCCAATAAAACCTCCCCGTTTGGACCAATAACAGGCTTCTAATTAGTGCAAGTTATCAGATGTTCTTTCTCAAGATATTTCAAATAGTTTGTCTTGGATAATTATGCATGTCGTGTCAATACAGTCACTTCATGGATCAAATCCGTGGACTAATTTTTTTATTTTTTTATTTTTTTTTTTGGGGAAAAATGATATATACATCAATTCAAATTGCAAAAAACGATGTCGTATTTAGCCACTCACCCTAAACAACTAACCAAAATCACAAGTAGGTTCTATTAAAACACTAAAGTAGGTAAAATGTATAGAGTTTCAAAACCAAAAATTGATTAGATACACCACTGATCAAACACATAAAAGGCTTTTCCAAAGATACTATAATAAACAATTGATCACTTCAATAAATCAAGATTGAGATACTAAATGCATCAAGGATAAACACAACACCGCAGAGCACAATGACTTGTGGACTAAAGAAGAAAAAAAATCGAAGGTAAGAATACCACCTCTATCATTATAACAAGAACCTAACACCGATGAAAACATCATCAATTTATTTAATAGCACATAAAAATGGATAGAGTATAGTCCATGTGAAACCCATGAAGCCTACGATGATGAGCCAAACACTACTGAGCAACAGCATGGAAGCCACAACAACATTAGTGAGCCAAAAAAAAAAAAAACTAGAAAGGACACAGGCCTTCGTCGAGTGAGAACCATCCATTGTCTTTCACTCTAATAGATCTGAAAGCACACGCATCCATTGTTTGATCGCTCCGTAGAGCCCAAAGACTGCAAGGAATTATAGACACTGATCCTTGGCAAACCTCCAATCTAGGAATAGAAACCCCACTATCCACCACCTCTTACCCTCTCACAGTTGTGCCACTCGAGTCTCAGGGCTATTGGCGTCTAAGTGTGGCCAAAACAAATAGGCCAGCCCTCTTCGTAGCCCACCCTTGAACCCCAAAACTTCTCTTGAATTGCAGCTAGAACACCCAGTTGTCTCTAGAAACATCATCTTCGCAACACTCGGCACAAGAAGCTCGCAAGGAAAAAGGGGAGAAAACCCTAAAAAAGCATAGAGAGAAAGTAAGTAGTTAAGTTTTTGTGTATCTTTTTTCTATACAAATCAATGGCCTAATTAACATATTGGAAAATTAAGATTTAAATAATCAAGACGTTTTGCATTAATATTTGGATAGTCACAATTTAATACACCTACACAAATAAATATCATAGCGAACAATGATTTTATGATGTGATCATGTAGGAAGTTAAGTAGGACAATTAAGTAGTTGTAGTGTGATGTTGTCTTTACAATCAAGTGCTTTTAAATTGAACCAAAAAAAAACTTTTAAAAACTCAAACTGAGGAGAATTCTAAGAAGGGTAGGGTATGAAAATGTACTTGCAAATAGGATGCTTCTACATGAATCTTTAAAATTGTTTAACATTTTTATTAGTTTTGCTTTTTTTTTTTTTTGTTTTGATGTTATTTTGAGCTGATTTAGCAGTTAGTAAATATAGTAGGGAAGCATTTTTTTTTAAATTTTGGTATGGTTTTGAGTTGATTTAGCATGCAGTAAATATATTACACAATCTCATCAAACTAAATCAATATCTGATAAAATGTTTACTGATAGAAAGACGGTACTAGTATTCAAGAAAAACAATATATACGCAAAGCTATCCCATTTACATAGTAGGGAAGGTTAATATTTTATAGATGGATACCTTTATTAGTACTTTGAATTTATTTCTATCAATTTTCAAATTAGGAAATTCTGATGTTAGGAGATTATATGGTCTTGAGTTATCTATTTGATTTTGTGGTAATAATTTTTAAGTATATAGTCTATTCATAGTGCTCCTTACTATTAAGATATCTCTTTTTGTAGTCGTTGGATGCATATGCAAGTCAACAAACTATGCTAAAACTTTGTCTTATATTCTTTCTTTTATTGTTATTTAATTTTTAATATGGCATCAGAACAATTCAAACCCTACTGAGTCCCTGGTCCTCCATGGTTAACACATCTATTTCCTCTCTATGCACTCATCTTCTAATCTTGACGATTGTCATCCCTTCCATATGCTCATGTGCTGTTCATGATTATTGTCCCTTCACTATGTTTATGCACCCTCACTAAGACAAATTTGAGATTATACGACCTTTATTTAATGATATTTTCTCAAAAACCATCGTGATAAAGGAAAAAAAAAACGTGGGGAGTTATGCCCGTGAAGACGAGAACCATCATGGAATAGGCGGCATGTACTACGATGATTTTTTAAAAAACATCATGGTAAGCCGAATCTACCATAATGGTTTTTTAAAAAACTGTCATGGTAGGAGGCATATTTTACAACGGTTTTTATAAAAATAGTCGTGACAAATGCTCAATGAAAATTAAAAACCCTGCCCTTACCATAATCAGTGAAATTTTAAAAGGCCCACTCTCTCTCTTTCTTATTCGAATTAGCACTCAAACTCAACCCTTTTCTCTCTAAACCTAGTCCTACCTCTCTCTCTAACCCTCAAGTCCTCTCTTTCTACCACTACCGCGGCCATTATCATCTTTGCCTCAATTCAACATGCTACCGTTAGTCTCAAGGCCTCCACAACCTACAAGCTCGTCACCATCCCTCGTTTGTGAAGGTTCTTTTCTTCAAGTTTCTTCTCTTTAAGCTCATCGCCTCCATGAACCCACCATGGCCCACATTCGACCGCCGTTTAGTAAAATTTTCTTTCTTTTTTTATTGCTTATTTTTTAAAGAAAAAATTAGCTATATAATATTAGTTTTAATTATTTATGGTTTGTATATGTAATGCTCACTACAGTTTGATGAACTCTCTAAGTGTTCTTCCCTTTGAGCTCATTACCTTCATGATCCTGCCGTTGCCCTCCTCCAACCGCCATTTGGTAACTTTTCATTTTCTTATTATTTAGCCTTTTTAATTTTTAGTTATATTGTTTTAGTTTTAATTATTTTATGGTTTTTATGAACTAATTTGTTTTAGTTGTTTAATTTTAACTTTAGTTTTAACTTTAGCTTTAATTACTTTCTATGTATTTGTGTATGTGTTTGTATATGTGATGCGCACTACACATTTGATGAAAATCCTCTATGACCATCATAGCAATTATTTATATTTTTTGTCGTTTAAAACTCATTAGCAATCAGGGCCTTGTATTTGTTGATAATATATGGGACTGGCCATCCCATGAGAAATTAGAAATTCTGGTAATTTTTTTTGCTGATGACTGATCTTCTACGACGGTTTTTACTAAAAATTGTTGTGGAAACTATACCTTACACGATGGTTTTTATAAAAACCGATGTAGAAGGTAGAAATTAACTAAGATTACATGACCGTTTTCTTGTATAATCTACATATTCCACAACGGGTTTTTAAAAACCCGTCGTGGTAGCCTATAGAACACACTTAATATCCGCCATTAGCAGCATTTCACGACGGTAAACAATCGTTGTGAAAAGTCTCTTGGGTACCATGACGGATGATTTTACAACGGTTTTTTGACCGTCATGAATGCTTTACACGACAGTTCAAAACTGCCATGTAATCCTGAATTTTTACTAGTGCCGCAACAATTTTTGCCCATTCTTTGTGCCCATGCGCACTTGACGATTGATGTCCATTCTCCGTGCCTACATGTATGCCTTTGACAATTGTTGTCTCTCCAATCCCACACACTTGATGATTGGCTTCTCTGTGTAACTATCCCCCTCTATCTTTTTTTTTTTTTAATGGAAAATTAATAACAAAAAGAGGCAAATCTTTAGATTCACCTACAGTCCAAGATTAGAATTTCTAGTCGAAACTCTATCTTGCGAGCATATTAGGAAAAAGCTAACATAAATTACGTATTGTTACCTTCATTGGTAGTTCAAATTTTTGTATCAATTTTCAAATTAGAAAATCTCTTGGTTTTCAAGAGATTTGATATTCTTGAATAAAATTCTTGACTTTATAATTGTATTTTGTATTTATAACATCTATTCATTTATATAGGTGAATATTTTCTTCTCATTAATACTACGTACCTGCATCAAAAAAATATCGTTATTGTTGATTACATTTCCATGAAAATAATGATATACTTGCACACAAAATAGGACATAATATAGTCAGGGACAATTACAAGATCTTGTTATTGCTTTCCTTGGTTTGATAATGGTGTTTTGTGCTGTCTCGTATAGGTGACGAAACAAAAGGGGAAGTCCCCAGCTGAACTTGGACATACATGATATATCCAACAAAACCACGTTCGCTAATACATTTTTCCAGTTGATTTATCCTTCCATGTCTGCCCTCGAAAAAAGTCCCTTATTATTGGGCCACGTAAAAATTGGCTGCATGCGTTATGATTTTTTTCCCCTTCATGTAATATGTTGCTTCATATTTTGATGGGATAAATCTTCTCTTGTCTTTGCTGTATGTAATTTGTATAAGCATTCACCCTGTATTTATTAAGGGAATTAAATTTACAAAAAGATATCTCATATAATTTGTGTTCGTCATTCGTAAACATCAACTTGAAGTATTTATTGGCAATCCTCAATACATATATATATATATATATATATATATATATATTAGCAATTTTAAAATCTGATAACTTTTTTTATGCAAACGAATTAATGAATTCTTTGAATGATTACCTAACCATTATAATAATTGTCAATGATACTATATTAAGTTGTGTACATAATTTCGATCAATTCCATTTTTTATTCCTTTTTCTTTTGGTACTCCATTATATAGCTGGCCAGTCCAATATTTGTAATAGAGTAATTGTTTGAATCAGACTTTAATCATTCAAGAGTATATATATATATATATATACATATCTTGGAATAAGAGCGCTACTATATTTTTTTTATAAAAGAAAATCTAGTAAGATGATGTTGTCATTAATTTTTCCTAATTTCTTCAACTGGAATTTGTCAAAATGGTTCCACAGTTTCTTTCCTTAAAAAATAAAAACAAAAATAAAACTTTTAAAAGTTTTCATGACATGAATGGTAGAATATATTATTTCTGTGTACGCAATAGAAGTTGTAGTTAAAATGAAACTTGTAAACGAAAAATTAATTTAGTTATCCTATTACAAATAAAAGGATGAGTCTTAAGTTCAGTTCCGTTTCTGATCCAGACTTTTCCTTCATTTGTGGATAAAAACGAACAAATCAGATTGGATGAAGGCCATGCCTTTGTTTTTTTTAATTGTTCACCCAAAGTTTAATGCAGCATTGTTGTTGAATTGAAAAATGTAAAAAACTGGTTTACAAAATACAACTCCCGAAGGGCAGTGTCGTTTATATTTAATACCTGTCAATTTAGGTCTCCTCATCATTTTGGGTTACATTTCGGGCTATAGATCTCGTATGAGTGAGGAAATTTTAAAGAATTAAGGCCCCTTTATGAGGAGGTTTTGAGTGATTGTAGAACGATTTTTGCATAAAAATTTCTCTAATCAACTTTACTCTACTTAGTCAGGGTTTGAAATTATATCTGTTTGTAAGGGATAAATTGATCAAACAGTACCGATATGGACTAAAGAAGTTGCTAAAGGGTTGGATGAAATGAAGTTTCCTTTCTGAAGCGATGATCAAGAAGTTCATATTGCAGATGGAAGAATGTAGATTGCGTTGATGTAAATTTTTACATCTTCTTTTAATCAAATCCGACAAATTTGTGGCCAAATAACCTAAATTTGAAGGGTCTTTCAAATGAAAAGACAAATAGATTTAGAACTTGGTCGCCGGAAGGACCACAATGCTAGCAACCTAGGTTCACGAGTCTTGTGAGCTCGTTTGGTCCATTATTAGGAAAAAATTACTTCTGAAGTAGCATTGCATCAAATTACTTCTTCCTAAGTTCGTGCTTCAGATAAAAGTAATTGTACTCTTTAGTTTATAGGCCTTGAGAATTCTAATGACCTTACTCTGTTTGAACCTTAACCAAAGTAAGCACTATTTGTGCAATCTTGAGTTGTTCTCAAGATAACTAATAAGTTGTGATGAGCCGAAATTTAAATTTCTCAAAATAATTTTAACTAGTTTTTATACATTATAAAAACGATATAGGGAGGATCAACAACTTTATTGTAATTAGGTTTAATTTTTGTGCTTGATTTTCACGATGTTGGGGTGTGCTCGACATGATTTCCCAAAGATCACACCACAGCTGTTTGGCTACCCTGCTCAGCCACAGCCCTTATAGACAGATCCACAACTCTACTCTGATCGGTGCTTTCTTCCGAGGTGCTCCACAGGGCCTCCATTGAACATGTGCTTGGGTCAGACAAACTTAGCCTGCACCCAAGTAGCAACTCATTTTCAAAGTTCGACAAATGACCTTACATCAACCCTCGAATGGAGTTTAATCTTCCGCTAAGATTGTGACACTTGTCATCTACCATCTGACACCACTTGATGTGACACACGGGTCATAGGCTAAACCCACCTAACACTTAGTCTAAGTGGTTGCCTATAAATTAAAAGCATTTATTCCACCTAAAGATAACGTGGGCTTTCCTACCTAACCTACTCTCATTCTTGGTGTAACGCCCGCCTAATTTTATGTAACGGATTATGTTATGATAATAACGACGTTAAGTGTTATGCTTATGTTATGTGTTATGATATATGATAGATGATGCTAACCATTTTATTCTAAGTGTTATGGTAGGTGACGCTCACATGAAATTGATGTGCTCAAATGCTCATGTCATTAATGTTATATGTTTAATCATATTTTATTGATAATTTAATCTTATGAATGATTTTTGTATTTAAGGGCAGATCGGCAGGCCGGACCATTCAGTTCGGCAGGCCGAAATGATTTCCTCAAAATGGCAAGCCGATGGTATAGCATCAATAGGCCGGACTTCAAAGATCGGCAGGCTGAAGAGAGAGATCGGCAGGCCGATGGCAGCTGACAAGCAGTCAGCATAAATTTCACAAAAAAAAAAAATTGTGATAAGGTTGATTATGTGATTGGATGATTTATTTTGAATAATTGACATAAATATGGATTGATTTCTTCAATTTTGGTAAAGAAGCAATTGACTTTGAATGGATTGAATGCGTTGATAAGTTTTCCCATTTTACAAAGGCAAAATATGGCAACTCGAACCATTCTTGGAAGTTTTGACTTTTTCTCCCTCAATTCCATCCATTCACATGGATTTTGCCTTGTATTTAATTAGAAAATTCTGATTTAATATGGAGAGAAGACTTTTCTTTTGTAACGTAATCAAATGAATTTCTTTAATTCCCTCCATTTTCACGTGTAATTGCCTAATTTTAATAAAAAAAAAGAAAAGGATTTCTGAAATTATAATATAGACATTCCCTCTTATTCTTTTCTCATTCACGTGAATTTCCCACGCTCAAAATTCTCTCAGACATTTTTTCATTTCTCTCTCTTTCTCTCTCTCTCTCTCTCTCTCTCTCTCTCTTGCTCTCTTTCAATTTCTCCCTCATTCTCTCTCTTCTTATCACGTTTCTCTCCTTATTCATCCTCTCAAATTTTTCCCCTGCTATTATTTATTAAAATATCGTAATTTCTTTGGACTAATTTGAAGGAGCTTAAGGAAGAATTCGTTTTAAGGTAAGAGTTTATTTTTTTAGCATTTCTGAAATTTTTTCCTCTTCAAACCGATTGTTATATCTCCGTCTAGGAATGTCATCTTGCTCTGAAATTTTTATATGTTATTTATGCATGTGTTATGTGATTTTTCTCCAAGTTTCACGTTATTTTGATTTTTCTATAAAAAGTTATGAATTTTCTTCTCTCCGTCACTCACAGTAATTTGTTGCTGACTGCTTATGTTGCACATATGTATGGGTATTATTTTTAATGCAAATGAATGTTATATTGCACGAAAATTGGTAGACATGTTTATATATATGTTAAGAAAAGGACTGGAAAATATGATGATGATTTGATCAATATATTATGAGTTATGGAGACTTTATGGATGCTAGGTATTTATATTGTTTAAACAGTAATTCGTTAAACTATTATTGAGTAATGTTTTTGTATGATTATATAATTTTATTTGGAGATGAGAAATTTTGTGCTACTGAATGTGTATGTTAAAAAGATATCATATGAATTTTTAGGTCCAAATAAGTTTATTTTAATTGTTTGGCACAAATTATTACATGTAACTCACAGTTTTGCACATAGAGTGTATCTTTGGTCTCTGCCTTCCAATGCATGGTTTGTGGTGTTAGGAATTTATTTAAGGGTGATTTTTGAATATGTTATAATTCTGTGTGTTTATTACATGTGATAATTTTTGTGGATTTTTCTATGATATGAAAATGTGAAAATTGAACCTGAGATAAAATTTGTTCACTGCCTAACTATTGCTGGCAGATTGCATATTGAATGTTATGTGACTTGTTTAAATTATTAAATGAGATTTTTATGACTAATGAAAAATCATGGTGATAAGTATATATGTTAGCTATGTTCCTGCCAATTTTGGTTCTCAAATTATATGTGAATGTTAAGTTTCTGATTTTTAAATTCATGGAGGTCAGAAATATAAGTATGTTGAAAGTGTTGTTTTCATGTTTTAAAGTCAATAAAATATGTTATAAGTTTATGTTTTCAAGGAATGTATGCATGTATGATATTATGGATGTTATGTTATGGTAATTAATTCATTAAAATAAATGTTAATTACCATTTTATGAATGTATGACATGAACACAATGAGAAGTGAGCACATCGAGACCGCGGCGTTGTCACCTACAAGATAAGGTTAAGTAAGTTTTTAAGGTAAGTATATTCTCACCTACAACATGATATGTTTTATAAAGGTTTGAAATTATGTTCATGATGATTTTTATGATGGTTTTATGATGATTTTTCATTAAGTATTATTATGGAAGTTTTAAGTTATGAAAGTTTATGCATGTTTTGATGATAATGTTTTTCAAAGCATGAAAGTATAAGTATGCATATGTATCACCTAAATAAGTGTTGCACACCTAATGTTATGATATGTTTATGTTTATGATGTCATGTTTGGTTTGGGATTTGCAACCCCTCTCCTCTCATGACGGCGCGCCTATGATGAT
>CAMOHE010054204.1:130522-151379 GCA_946598075.1 Artocarpus hirsutus | reverse complement strand
ATTTAGAATAATTAAAAATCACTAAAAGAGTAAATTAACACAAAGTTTCTTAATTTTCACAAAATAATCAAATTAAGTTCAAAACACTCATCATGGCACACTAATTCACCATTTTACACTCTAATACCATTTAATCAACTTCGGGGTGTTACAAAAAAAGTGAGCAAACCCAATAAATATAGATACATATCTAACAGCTTAAAACATAACTCTATTATAAGGGTTTTTTTTTTTTTTTTTCCATACCTCAGCGTATAATTCTCTTAAAAAATATATTTGAGGCTGGCAAGCGAGAAAAATGCACCTCAAGCAACTGTAGCTATTGTTATGATATACAAGAACTGAATTATATCAGTTCACCTCACTTTAACAAAAAAATGTACATAATAATTGTATATAAAAATATAATTGGTACATCTACAGAGTCAGTAGTCTTTTAGTGTATTCCTATATAAAAAAGTAGTCTTATAGTGTAGATTGACCTAGGTTAGGTCTTGACTTGCAAGATGGGTGGCGGTGGCAGAGATAGTGTAGAGAAGTTGAGGCTGTAATGAGATGGTTCAGTGATGGAGTTGATCATGTTAATATGACTGTGTGGAAACAGCGGAGTGAAAGGGACAGTTTAAGAAAATAAGAGTTGGTGATGATTGGTTGTTTAGTTGTAACACTGGTGAAGATAATCTTACTTCAACAAGACAATGATGTGCAAATTTTTAAGCATGTGAAGAACAGAAAAAGTAACTGGGAATGTTGCCGCACAGATATTATGGTTTTTTTCTGTGTGCTTCTGGGGGTCCCATATTGCTCCTCGTGTGCGGCTCCTTTGAGCCTGGGCTAGTTGTGGATCTGTTCTTTCCATTTCGTTGCTGGCCGTGTGTGATTCTTAGCCTCTTTAGTTATTTTTTTCTGGCTTTTGGCCTCGAGTAATCTTATTTAACCCTATGACATTATAATCTTATCATTAACAAAATAGTAAAATTTAGTTTAAAAAGTACACTATAATTTTATAAATAACGGGGTCATAACACCATGGAATGAAAATGATTTTTTTGGCCTCTGGTCTTTCGGATGAAGTAAATATTCGCTGTATACACACACATATAGATAGGGTTGTGCTTCCATTTATCTGGATGAATCATACATCCATTTATTTTTGGTCATTTAGATGGGAATTGATGGACAAGATTAACTGATGGGCATCACATTTTACAAGTCACCTGCTTTAGCCCACAAGAAGTTTATCCCCAACTAATAAATGGGAAAAACGACACTTGGTTTGTGCTTGGTTTCTCCTTCTCTCATGAACTTATGAAATCACAAACTAGGCTTTGCAACCTTTTTGAACTCTTCCATCTGTAGGCGAAAGAGTTGGATCTCCCTAAAAGACACTTGTTAACAATAAAAATCATTCACATTAACCATATTATTTTCAAAAGATTTGGTAAATTTCCATATTTTTGAGAATTGCAAGATTAGAATTTCCTAATTTTTAACTCATTTTTCTGGTTTTTGTTTGCTATGTCCCAATTTGATTTAGATTTTCTCCGGTTTCGATCCAAGTGCATCTTTTGATATGTTGTTGAAAGCAAGTTGCAGTATCCCTCGATTCTTCTTGGTTTTTTTTTTTTTTTTTTTTTTTGTAGTTTTTTATTTTTCCTATTTTCAAACGGGTTTTTCTTAGTTTTGATATGCCCTGTTCTTTTGAAAATTTTCCCCCTATTCTGATCCAGGATGTGACCTTTGGCATCTTCCTTCTTCCATCTCACGAAGACCGTCGAACTTGGTCGTCCATTTTGTTGTGTCTCACGCCATTGGAGAAGTGACTTGTCTTTCTGCTCCTTCTTCTGCAATTAGTATACGATTCGTCTTCTTTTTTTATCCTTATTTTTTTTTGTTGAATTGTTCATGATTTTAAAGTATGGGACGTCATTATATATTGATTATATGTATTACTATTATCTGATGTGCAATCTTTATTAATCTTTCCTTCTCAATCAAAGTAAAAGTTTTGGTCAAGTTTCATAATCTCTTTGCTCAAGCTGGCTTCATCTTCTGCTAGTTCTACATATGCTTGCTTCTTTTTTTCCTGGTTCAATAGACTGGTTATGATTTAAGATCTTCCTAGTAGAGTTTCATTATATTTCGGCCTAACTACAAATGCAATTACTAATAAAGTTTGCCAATCTTGATTACTAAACTACTATGTATGAACGACTTGGCTTTATAACTCCAAAAAATAGAATTCCGTTCCTCATCCGTATAGAATATATGCAAAGTTACGTTGATTTATAGCGAGAAGTTACGTTTTACATATAAAAATTACTACGTTGTCTTACCGGTACAAAAATGCAAGATGAAAGTGGCCCTCCAATATATATATATATATATACATATATATAAACAGCTTTACCCAGTCACATCCAAAAGAGCACCGAAAGTAACCAGTTGC
This sequence comes from Artocarpus hirsutus, assembly GCA_946598075.1. Taxonomy (NCBI): domain Eukaryota; kingdom Viridiplantae; phylum Streptophyta; class Magnoliopsida; order Rosales; family Moraceae; genus Artocarpus; species Artocarpus hirsutus. The sequence continues at coordinate 148,930 of CAMOHE010054204.1, read as the reverse complement.
AGCAACAATTATATTACAATTAATCAGCTCAAGGAATCCAATGTGAAACTATTGGCATATAAAAAGGGTTACTTTTTGTATTAATTATTTGTCACATAAGCTTTCATACGGATATACAGAAGCAAAATCATGCATATATATAATATACATAGGTTTTAGCACAAAAGGCCGTGAGGACAAAACTATATGACAGATATAGTCAGTCTTCTCTTAAACATACAGCTTCTCTTTAATATCTATCTCCTTATAATCTCATTCCAGAGTCTTCATGCCTCTAAATATATATCAGGAAGAAGTATGCTTTCAAGTCTTAAAGAAGAGGATCCAGATTGAACTCTGCAGCATTTAGCAGCGATGAATTTCAACCCCAAAAGAACACACACACACGCATAAAAAATAGGAACTAATAAACACTCGTAAACCCATAATGTTTCCAACTAGACAAAAGCACCAAAAGGGTACTAAGAAATACTCTCAAACCCCATGGTGCCCTAAACTTTCTCCAAACCCAGAATAAAATCCCTCGTATCTCTCTCTCTCTCTCTTCCACTTTCCTTTTTTAAAGCCAAAAAAGAATCCTTCGGTCAAGTCACACACACTCCAGTTCATTTAAAACAGTTGTCTTTTTTTTTGTTTAATCTTTCTCAAAGGAAAAACAGAATCCTTCAATTACACACTCCACCTTAGAAGTTAAAATCTTTACAAAAGTTAAAACAGAATACTTTAGTCAAGTCACTCACTCCAAGTCACTTAAAACAAGTTTTTCTTTTTGATGATTTGTTAAAACCGAACAAAACCCATCTAATAGGGAAAATAAAGAACAATCTAATAGGGAAAACTGAAAAGAACACTCTTTGATTTAGGAGATGCACAAATTTAAACACACAAAAAAAATTTCAAGATCCAAAATAAGACATGTGCTAGAAATTGATAATTCCCTCTACGCTGTAAATTATTGCACCATGTTCAATAGTCTCAACAATGCCAAAAATTTGAGCACAAAAGCAATTGTTATGAAAAATCACCACCATTAATGACCAAATTGAAAAAACTTTGCCATACACCAGTTCTTAAAACTACCAAAATTCGTTTTCATTTTAGCCTTCCACTCTTCCATTTCCCATCGTCATACAAACGCAATCAAAAACCACGTAAAAGACTAGAAAGAGATCAAGAAACAACGATCATCATCTTATAATTTGCCATCTAAAGATTTACGAAATACAAAGGTTGTAATTATAAACAAACAGTAAAAGAAGACTAGTCTCACTGTCTCATACAAAACCAGCAAGCAACGAAAAAGCTACACATCTAAACTTTGATTAAAACAAAAGAAAAAGAAAACAAAAAACACAGAGACAAAAAAAAAAAAAAAAGAAGAAAAGAAAAAAGCAAAGATCATCATATTTGCAATTCCAGAAATTTATTTACATAGTTCTTACTTCAGAGAAGGATATATCAACAGAAAGTTAAAGAAGATTGGTGTCATTGACATACAAACCAATCCCTAAACTAAAAACCTACATAGTCCAATCACAATACCCACTTCTAAAAAAAGACAGATTATACGAAGAATCTAAGACATACCCAATTAATAATTTTGACCAAATCTTGGAATTCACCACATCAGAAACTGTGCTTCATCCCCAGACCATGCTTTCCACGCACAGTCCCAGGCCTCACAAACAAATAAGGCGACCTCTTCGAATTGTACATCTTCGTGAAGCCCCTTTTCCCCAATTTCCTCATCCTCTGTCTTCCGAATTTGCCGCTCACCGACCAAGGAACAAGCTCGTCGTTCAAATCAGACGCTTCATCATCAACATCGTAATCAACATCATGGTCGTCGTCGTCATCACCATCGTCATCATGATGCCCGTGATCATCATCATCGTCTTCGTCATGGACATCATCAAGAAGACGAAGAACTTGGGCTTCGATTTGGTCGTCTGTAGGAAAAGATCCAGACCCATTATCTTCTTCTTCGTGATCTTGGTGTCGTTTTTCTTGTTTAGGTTCTTCAGCCTCGGCATCTGAGGCGCTGATGAATTCCCAGTGTGAGAAAGACAGATCATCACTTTTATCTTCTTCTGGCAATGAGGATACTTCCAAGAAGTCGTAATCCTCTTCGTCTGACAAGAATGACGCCATTGAACTCTTCTTCTCCATTCTCTTCTTCTTTGGTTTGGCTTGATTCGGAGTTTGTGATTTTATTTTTGCCTCGGTTTTTAAGTTTCTCTCTCCTTTTCTTTTTTATCGTGTTGCTCGGGCTTCGTTGCCTCATACTTCTGCTAAATAAATCAGATTTGCTTTGTTTTGGTGTCCACGTGGCAGTAATACCCGCTATGAGTCACATCAACCAATGGAACCATGCCATGTGTATACTCCTAGACGTTTTAAGTTTTCCTCCGAACTCAAGCCTAAGCTATTCCAAACTTTGTTGTTATTTTTTAGTTTTTGGTTTTAATTTAGGTACGACTTGTCTCTCACCGTTAGATTTAAAATTATTTTTTTAGTATTTGATGGTTAAAAGATAGAGTACAACAAATTATTTTTTTATTCTACCAAAAAATTTGCCCTTTTTTTATTAATTAAAGAAAAAACTATAAATATTCTAAAAAAACTAAAAAAAAAACTAGGAAAATCTATTTTCCGACTAAGAAAAGGAACATAGGTGTTGTTCATTTTCTTTGTTATTTTGAAAATTTGAGGACTCTTAAATATTAAAAAAAAAATTGATCCAAAGAAACAAGGGTCCCGTCTTCATCCATTTAATGTCGCATAATATATTAGCTGGATGTTGAGACTCGTCTCAACTTATTTGGTGGTTTTGGCGTGATAAGATAGCTACGTTGTCAACTTACGAAAAGATCTGGTTGGGTATTCCTCGTGAAGAAAGAAGGATTTAGGCTGCTTTCTACGTTATCTCTAGAGATACTTCAGGTCGTGGCCAGAGACAAACTTAGTGTTGGTTTGTTCGGAAAATATTTTTTATAAAAACACGTAAAATATAACGGAATAGATTTTATAAATTTTTCTCAAACTATTAGGATTCATCTCATGTTACTATATAAAATAATGTTCAATTTTTGTTTGTACCTGTTCGACAAAATAATTTTGAAAGATCAAGCGTTTCAAAACTTTAAAGTCTTCGTTGTTATTTTCCCCCTTTTCATGAATTTACTAGCATGTGGGCATCGGTGAATTCTCTCATATGATTTCAATCACTCTTTCCGATCTCTCTTGGCTTGGTTCTCTAAGTTCAAAGGGGAGAACTCTAAGAACACTATATAAAGGCCAGATCAAGATCTTCTAAAAGTAGCACCTTTAGGACTCTTGGTGTTATATATTGAAACTTCAGAAGTCAAATTTGTACAACTTGGAGTGCTAAGGGCCAAAGTTAGATGATCTTGATTTCTTGCGGGGTCAAAAATGAAAATATAACCCAAATCATGGATGGGGATTTGGGTTATACATTTGATAGCCTATTATATCAAATATCGAGTACTCTTCACTCATGTTCCCGAATAAATACTCATGAGAATATTATCTCATTGTCTTATCAAATAGAAGCTATGGATTTTGTGTCTGTGAATAGTATTTCTAGCTTTCTATGATATTATGCCTCTAATATGTCGAGGTTTTGATAGTTAGAAATAGATCCTACCCATTGACAATAAAAAAAATAATAAATATATACAAGTCCATCAATCACTTTAGGATTAATATAAGATCCATAAAAATGATCAAAAGCAATAAAATTTCAATTCTTAACAAGGAGTCACATAAGAATCTAGTAGTGGTTTAATGTATTCCAAACACATCAGTGTCTAGATTCAATAATCATCAACATAACTACAATTGAGATAAAATCATTTTATCGATTTAGAAATAGGCAACACCACAATGTTTATCAAGGTAAAAGTGCCCAGCTTCAATTTATTGATTGTGAACTATATTTATACTAAATCAAAGGTAAACATATCTTCTGTATTATGAACATACATGGTTATAGACTATGAATAAATATTGGATCTCTTATGATATTTGCGTGTGTGTGTGTATACATATATATATATATATATTATAGAGAATAAGGAGGAAATTTATTTATTAATAAAGAAATATTTATTTTCATTATGTCTAATTGGAATAAAATGAAATGCTTTAAAAGAACTAACCCGACACTTAGGTTGTCTGCAGTGGTGGAGCTAGGAAATTTTTTCAGTGGGGCCATTATGAAAAAAGTAGATATAATATTTTATTGAATAAATATATAATTATATGTGTTGATCATTGAATGTGGGTACAATTATAATTTCTTATGTAAAATGGAGATAAAACAAAATCTTTTAATTTTTTAGTGAGGGCACAGTAAAGATATATTTAAAATTTTTAAAGTTTTCTAAGGGTAAAAGTTTAATTTTTAAAAACTAAGCTAAAGCATGTGCTCTACTTAAATACATATGCCTCTGTCACTGTCACTGATTGTCTCCTAGAATGATTTTTGGTATCTTTAGAAATAAACTTAGGCTTGAAGGTTTTTAGATGAAGATGATATGAACAATTTTAAAGTTTTGAGATGGAAACCGAAAGCGATTTAAGATTCAACCTTGAAGGAGAAAACTAATAGAGTCGAAGCTGAAGGAGTCTCTCATGTTTTGTAGGGCTAAAGGTGAAGCTGTCTGCAGGGAAAGCTTCAATCCCTTTTGGAAGCAGCTTGGTGCGGGCAAGTTTCTAAGCCCTAGAGAGATCTTTGCACACTGGATCTTTTTTTTTTTTGGCTTAAAGTTCCTCCTTTTTTTTTTTTTTGTTTTTTTGTGGAGCTTAATCTACAAATGGACTGAAGTGTTGGAAGCGGCCATGGTTTCATTTGACGGTGTGCCCTGTCAAGAGTTGAAAAGACTTGATGGGCGTTTGACCAAGCAAATGCCTCTTGCTAACTCTCAAGGTCTTATCAATCCAAGGTCTGACCTCTATCGGCTTGCAAACCATGTTTTTTTTTTTTTTAATTTTAGAAACACTTTTGCTTCACTCCTGAGCTGAATTAGGGTGGCTTCGGGGATAACTTTGCTCCTGCTCGTGACTTCTTTTGTCCATTGGATGGGTGATGGGCCCTGTTTCCTTATTAGCGGAAGGCTCTAGAGTTTGGATCTTGGTTCTTTGTGTTTTTGGACTGCTAAGGGGTGAGAGAATTGGCTCTTGGGTTACTAAATGAAAAGAGAATGGTTTTCAGGTTATTTTTCCATCACTCGTCCAGTCTTAGCCGAGTGCTCCTAAAGGATCGAAAACTAACTTGGGCTAAATACAAATAGGCTGAATCAAGGGAAATTAGAGGTCAATTTAAGACATATTTTTATGAGAAAGTTTGAAACATACAATTTCCACCGAATATTAAAGACATAATTGATCATAAATATTTTATGTTAGGGTAAAATAAACTGATATTATCTAAGGGTATTATGGCCTTTTTTAATAGGATAAGTGGTATGAATAAAAAGAAAAGAAAAAAAAAATGATGGAGCATAATAATGATTTTCAAAACATGATATATTACCTAATTTACTTGAAAATTGCAAGAAATAACACATTTTTAAATCTTGATAGAAGAAAACAACATATTTATTAATATATTAACAAAAACCATTTTAAATCCATAACCCAACCAAATCTTAGCCCAAGAGAGTTTCCTAAGCCAGGGGTATAGGTGTTCATTGGTCGGTTTCTGACCGATGGCAGTCGGTTTTGAAAAAATAGAACCAAAAACCGACAGAGTAATCAGACAGTTGGTTAGTTTTCAACCGACAACGGTCAGTTCTGTGACGGTCGATTGCAGTTGTTTTTCGTTAGAGTAACCAACCAAGATACTAAAAGTAATTAGGATATTAAAACATGTATAGATCTCAAAACTCCCTGAAACCAAAATCTATTCATACTAATTTATTTATTTATTTTTTATGTCTCTATCCTTTTCAGCCTCAAAATAATCAAGTCAAAATTGTGAGTCACCAGTCTCCTCAATCCCAAACAGATACTCACCAATCCATTTACTTCCAACAATAAACAACCAAAAGAAAACAGACGGCCAGACCAAGCGGGGAAACCAACATCATCCACAAAGCACTTAAAACAATCGACATACATACAATAATTAAATGGGAAGAATTCGGCAAAAAGCCCAAAAAAAAAAAAAAATTGGCAAATGAGAAGAAAGAAATTGAAAAAAAAAAAAGATTGTTCTTACCGTTGAATTAAAAATCTCAGATAGAAGGATCGAGAATTTAGAAATACTAAGATCAAATAAAGCAAATAATGATCCTATGCACTTCACGAATTTCATGAAATAAACAGAATCGATCTTTTTTTCGTCTTTATACAATGCTATCTCAATCAATCAAAGCTGTTGGCTTATATCTCCTGAACCCCTCCTTCAGATTTAGAATTTGAATAATAAAATAAGAAAAAAAAACCTAAGATGAGAGAGAGACGGATGGACGGCTGGGCAGCAGTCGGCACGGTGGGTTAGGGTTTCTGAGATTAGGAATGGTGGGTGGGCGGCGTTAGGGCTGTGCCTGCGTAAGCTGGTGAGGTGAGGTCTGATCGGAGTCTTCTTCTTTTTTTTTTTTTTTAAGTTTGCATTATGTAAATGACTATTATTTCATTATATGTATTATTATGTATAGGATAATATATATGTATATATATATATATATTACATAATTTCAAAAAACTGAAATTGAAGTGTGGGTTCGTTTTGCTTCCGAAAACTAATTGCTAAAAACTTATGGGTAGTGGGGTTTTGAACCGACTTAGTTTAAACCAATTTTTTCTATTTTTTTTTTGTTTAGTTTGACAGTTGGTTTCGATTTTTTTTTAATTTTTATTTTTTAATATCCTGAAGCATTGTGTCCTCAGACAAATCCCATTTGCATCACGGGAGAAACATTAGGCTTGAGGGTTAAAAAAAGACCATGTACAAAAACATGTATCAACACAGGGCAAGAGTCTCAAAGTAATGTTTCGAAATACCGAACCCTAAATACATTCTTAGTGGGGAAAAAAGCTACATGAACCCATTAGTAATAAAACATATATTTACAGCTTTTTATTTTTATTTTTTTTAGAATAACATAATTCTAGTAAAAATGATAAGATTGTTCCTTTGTAAAATTTACCACTTTCTTCCTCATTTGAAAATAACTAAATTTTACAAATATATTTTTTCAAAAAAATCTGAGTATTGATCTAAGCGAATTTTATTATAATAAACAAAACAGTTAAAATACACTTTTAAGAAAAACATTAAGGAGCATTCTTTCCAACTAAAATTTACGTAATTTTGTAAGTGAAACAAAATTGAGCTCCACAACTAAAAAAGACTAGCTCTTCGATGCGCGCCAGCCAGGAATCTTCATGTTCGGCTCTCAAAAATTACAAGTTTATAAAGAACCACATAAAAAAAAAACAACAACAACAACAAAATAAAACAAAACAAATATTGCAGTAAATGTTACTTTTTTAAAAGTTAAGTAAATAACAGAATTGAAAGATATTTATAGTAAATAGGAGCAAAGAGATACTCAATAAAAATATTTTTACTTAAAAGGAGAAAAAAAATTTTTATCAATAATTTTTTTTTACTGTTATTTATAGTAAATATTTTCAAAACTTGATATTTATTTCAAAAAGCTTTAAAAATTTAACATTTCCTTCCCTTCCCCTCAGAAAAAAAAAAAGAAAAGAAAAAAGACATGACAAAGCTGAATAGGCAAAAACAACCGAGATAAAAATTTGTGTGACACAAATCTATCACTGCTATAAATTTATATCTATCTGGGTACATGCAATTTATTTTTTAACAAAAGTACTAACACTACGAAATGGATGAATTGGTGAATTAAACACATAACATAATCTTCCTAGCCTTGTTGAAATATATAGGTTGTTTGACAATGCAGTTTAAATTACATATTGTAACTCAAACTAAATTTGGTTTCAAATTGTGTGAAATAAAAACATTTTAACAAACTTAGTTTAAATTACAAATTAATTCAAACTGCACCTGTTGAATAGAGTAATAGTAAAAAAAAAAAAATTGAATATAACAACTAAAATTTTATAACAATCGATACATAATTTTGTCACATAATAAAACATAGAATATATAAATCATTAAAATTTTTACTACGCAATTTTGCTATTCTTTTACCCCCAAATTCAAAAAAAAAAAAAAAGGAATGAAAAAAATAAGATCAGTGCTTCTTCGTGGGAGAATAAAAGGCTCGAGCACAATTAATTCTGAACTAATGATTTGCCCAGGAAAACAAGGATAATATATTTTTACACGAGATTAAGCGGCGCAAACATGGCTAGCAAGAACTGCCCGTTTTGTATAAATTTTATAATTATTTTGAACAATCATCTGTTACCTACCTTGCCCGTTTTGTCTAAATTTATACTTAAGTTGAACAATCATCTATTATCCATAACACTTTTAATCAAATTCGATTCACACTCACGTGTGATCCAATCCTTCACAAAAGAACCAAAAAGCATGATCAAGCGGCAAAAGAGCTATCGATGAGATCAACTTTCACCGACATTTTTATTCGAGTTTTCATATTGCATTATCCAAAAAATCATTGGGGTCCTAACAGACGGGAAACAACTATTCAATAACAATATGAATGGTTTCTCTGAGGTTGATTTTTCAAATTCGGCTAAGAAAATTCCATAACAAAGACAGTTGCCATCAATATGTCAGGATTCTATGCTTTCCAGAAGCACGGGCAAGCAGGCAAAAAATAAAGAGAACAGAAAATTGACGTTCTGATATGAATCACATGAGTTAACCAACAAAATTTATTGGAGACTTGTCAGCTACAAAAGGAAACGTGTTCCTGGGTTCCTAATATTTATAGTCTATTTGGGAACATAGGTTTGAAAAAAAAGTTTTTGTTCCAACCAATTTTGCTACAATATTTTTGCCCACAAATTTAATATTTTTAATTTAAACCTTTGATTCGAACCTATATCTATGTTTCCAAACGGGCTCTTAAATCAACAAATACTTCATGGGCAACAAAAAAGAGAGCGCGAGAAAGTATAATGCAATAAACCAGAAGCGGAAGCATATAAAAAAACATCAATTGCAAACTGGCACTATATTAGTTTCATAGCCAACAAATTGATACTCAAATCATCGGAAATAAGTAAATTTTGCATACATTGACAAGTAACATGTCCTGCCTATAACCACCATCTATTTTAACAAGGGCCTTGACCATTCTTGTCAATGAACAACAAGAACAGCCGAAAACAAAATTCTGAATCTGTTTATTACATAGGAAATCATAATCATCATAATCAACTAATAAAAAGAGAACAAAAACGGTGAGCCTGAGGAAAAAGAGATAGCACCAATGATTCATTTGAAGCTGAACTCTTCTATGGTATTTCTTACCTCTTGCCGACAGCTACAAATGAGTCGACGTAATTGCCTCTGCTGCCAAAAGGTTGAGCAGAAAAAAATGGGTCACATAATTCTCCTGGTCCAGAAGCTTCATCGAACCTGAGAAGGAGAACACAGCAACCCAGAAGCATCTGCTCCAACAACAGCCAGATCACAAACAGTACAGATCTGACCATCCTGGCTTGGCACAAAACGTGCACTACAGTATGGGCAGGAAACATCCTTTTGTCCACGGTAAATCGGCACGTAAGATGCTCCGCAAATGACAAATGGATTTCTAAAATCATAGTTCAGCTGCGAAGCATCAGACATGTTCCTCTCAGCAGCCTGCAGCACTTGCCTGGCAGTCTTCGCTTGGCTCTCAATGGTGGGATTGGTCTCCAAAAATCGTCTAGCAAAGTTAGCAGCGGTAGTAAGGTTCTTTGCCTTGAAGCAAATACTCATTGCATTTAGCAAGGCAAGTCTTAAGTGTGGGGGCTGGAGATGGCAGTGCGTGAAATAGGCAGCAAGCTCCTGCTGGCGTACTGGATTGTCTTTCATTTCCCTCCTCTTCAGCTCCATTTTCAACCCTAGTACATACTCTCTGACAATATCAACCAGCTCCTTGACTTCATCAACTTCCCTTCTAGACTCGACAACAATCAGAGGAATTGTATGAAGAATGTTAAGAAATAGGCGAAGAGCTTCAGTAAACTTCCCAGAAGTGGTAGCCTTGTATCCTGCTTTGAGTTTTTCTTCCAACTGTGAGAAATTGAACACAAGTGCTGGAGAGCCCCTCACATTCGGGCTAGCAGATTCACTCCAACCACGCTCAACTGCCACTGATATCACCGGAGCAGAGGAAAATGCACGTAGATAGGAATGGCTGCCAGTTTGAAGATCAAGAAACATGGATTTCAGAGGAGCAAAGTTTTTTATTCCAAGCTGCCTGTTAAGCAACCGCATTGCAGTGTCAAAGTTGCCCGCTGCTGCATGTTCAGCCGCAAGGGATGATCTCTGGGTCCAAATCTGGCTTACAGGCATGCCAGGAGTTGGAGCAACAAAAACTGAAGACCGTGCATTTGCAGAAGCCTTTGGAGTGTCTGCTTCAGGAGGCAGCTCCAATTCTTCGAGGTCCCATCCTCCCTCTTCCTCATTTTCTTCAGCCACTTCTCCATCTTCCAATATTGCAGAGACATCCCCATTCTCTAAGCCGTCAACATCAACATCCAGCTCCTCACCCCAGTCACCATCAGCAGCAACGTCATCCTCTTCAACCGTTCCCCTAGCAATATTATCAAGACCTCCTTCAAATATGCCTTTCATTACCCTTAGAAGAGGCCAATCACCACCGCACATGACAGGAGTTGGGGGCATCATGAGGGTAGGTACTTTCCCTTCTGGCAAAGATGGAACGTTGTCTCCCAATTCTGCAGCTAAACGATCAGCAATGTCCTGTAGTCCATGAACTGATGCAGTGATGTAAGCAAGTGGAAGGTGGCCAACGTTCTCCAAGATCTTGATACGTTCTCGAACATCACCCAAATACAAAGCATTGTGGAACTGACCCATAACGTCATTCTTAACCTCAGCAATCTTCAGCATCTTGGATAGCTTGTCCGTGTTACCAGTTATGAGATACAAGAATGACAACCTCTCAAAATTTTTTGTCTTCTGATATGCATACTCAACTATACCTGCATTTCCCTGACGAAGAGCCTCCACGCCCAACCTATACCAATGATCCTTTTCATCAATTGCAGTAGCAGATGCAACAGCAATTTGAATATTTCCACTCTCCAGAGCCAGATTGAAACGAGTTCTCTCATCTTTCACAAAATGGAGAGCAACTTCAGGGAACCCCTTCTGCTGAAGATAAGCAATCATTGCCTGCCCACAGAGTTGTGAGCTCCTTATCATGCTCATAACATGATCGTATCTCTTCTTCAGTAGGGACAGCTTGAAAATATATTCTGTAGCATCAATAACTATGGCTCTGTTTTTCCCATCTCGATCCAAGCAAAATATGGTATTTCCAGAAACCTTTGTGATGTATATGGGAACATCAAGGGTTCTAATAATTCCACTATCTCCATTTGGGAGGCAGTACTTAATATGATTTAGAGTTGTGTAGATGAATACGCCATTGTCATCCCAAGCACCGCTCTTTACGCGAATTGTTTCATGAAGAGTGCACTGATGCACAAGCTTCTTGCTGGCAATTATGATAGCATGCTTGCTAAGCAATGCAACATTTTCCATGTCATTAGACCAAACAACATACTTGACAAAAGGAGTTTGAAGATCACCAAGAACCAACCTTTGCTGCAAATCGAATATAACCACTCTATCCTCTGCTCTACAAAGCAAGTTACCAGTTCCAGCGTAGAATATGGCATCAGCAGCAATTGGAAGGGCACTTTTCTTCACCACCTCATTTTTCAAATTCTTAACCAATGCTTGGTTGCTGCTTCTATCAAGAACAGCAAATCTATTACGAGCCACAAAGACAGCCGATCCTCCAGCACCTCTCTTTGCATCTGGCACATTATCACCCCGACTAATGCTGTCCTTGGGTATGGTATACAACTCATAAGAACCCCCCTCAGCGTCCGAGCATATGAGAATAGCGTTTTCTGTTGGGCTGTAACTGAGAGTTCTAGGACTTTGATTTAAGCTGGTGGAACCAGGGCGTCTAATTGGAGCAACTTGTGCATCCTTTTGACTTGAAAACTCGTAGTACCGAAGAAACCGATCTTTAACATAAAAAAGACTATCAACACTCACTGAAAATGCAGGCCGTTCTCTCTCCAACTTAAATACAATCATTCCACTGTCATGACCTGCTGCCAAAAGGTTCATCTCAGAGTGCGCTGCAAGGATCCAAAACCGATCATGTTCTCTGCGAAAAGTTTGGAGCCCAGTTCGCCTTGTTGCATCCCACACACGAATACTTTTGTCTTCTGAATTGGATACAATTATATCCTGTTTGGCATGGAACATAACACATGAAACATTATTCATGTGCCCCCTCAATGTGTCCACTTCCCAAGCTTTTGTGTCTGGAAGGAAAACAAAAATTCGTCTAAAAACAGAAGCATTCTAGGGATAAGAATAATTCATGCAAAGAGGCTAGCTGGTTCACAAAATAAAAGAAACACATATAAATCAGTAAAAGAACTTAAATAATACAGCCCTGAACAACCATGTGGAATGAGATACACTAATTGTATTCACTATGTAAATGCACCAGCCAAGACAATGAATGAGTTTTACAAGGTAAAACCGGACTATAATATGAATACCATTCATCCGCCACAATTTTACTTGGCGATCGTCTGCTCCTGAGACAATCAGAGGAAGGGTGGGGTGGAATGCAGCCCAATTAACACCTCGATCATGGCCCTCCAAAACATACTTCACAACAGCGTCGATGCCTCCAAAAAGATCTGTATTCATCTGACTCAGACGCAGCATGTCATCTGGAGGAGATCCAGTTTTCTTCTTCAAGGCACCAATATCCCAAACACGAACTGTCTGATCAAGAGAGGCTGACACGACAAGGTCTTCTTTAGGGTGGAAGGAAGCACACATAACATAATGGTTGTGACCCGTTAACACAGAAATGCAAGTTCGCGACTGCCAGTTCCACATGCGAATAGTCTGATCATCGCTGGCACTAACAATCCATGGGTTCTCATGATGAAACTGCACAGTTCGGATATAATCAAGGTGTCCAAGAAGAGTAAAAAGACACCTATGCAGCTTATAGTTCCAAACTTTAATTTTGTAATCATCCCCTGTAAAACAAACAAACAAAAGCTGGCAACTTTCAATGCCTAAATTACACTACATATCCCAGAAATAATTGCACTGCATTAAAATAGCAACTCCAGAATGTAATATAAAGTACATGCACTGCACCAGAACGCTGTTCTAAGAGAAACTGGCATATCAAAAGAATTTCATATTCATACTTTCCGCTCCTAGTTAAGCCAATTAGTTCTCAACTGCAAAAATATATAGCCTTTTGTACGGAGAAAGAAACAAAAAAGAAATTAGTATTTTCAAAATGGGAGAAAATGGTTTTATTTTGGAAAATGAGAATTTTTGGAGAATTGTGCTGAGTGTTCTTGAAATTCTTGCCTCAAAAAAGGTGCAAAAACATTTCTAAAATTTCACAAAACAATAACAAACGGTGCCTAAGTATCTAAATTTAATCTACAGATTCTCAGTCTCACTCAATTTAATGGCATACAATTTCTAGCTTTTTGTTGAGAACAAATTTGCTAGGGCTGTGTAATTGCAAAAAACTGTATTGATGCACCGCACCAGAACTCCCTTCCAAAAGAATTTGGCATGTCAAAAGAATCTTCATATTCGTACTTTCTACTCATGGTTAAGCCATTCAATTCTCAACCACAAAAGATATAACCTTTTCCACTGAGAAAGAAATGGAAAGAAACTGAATTAGATCCTGATCCAATCTACAGATTCTCACAGTCTAACACAATTTCAAAGCATATGATTTCCATCTTCTCAATGAGAAAGAATTTGCTAGGGCTGCATAAGCAAAAAACTAGATTGATGCATAATGCATAATTCAAAAATAATAAAGACATTCTCCGATTAGTAAAAGAATATAATATATATGTGGAAAGGCATGAGAAAAGTAATCAGATACAATTCTACGTCGACTGTGACAGTATGACCATACAACGACCAATTTGATTAACTAACTTCAGCACCCTCCAACTATAATTTAGCTCAGATTATCGGCTCTTTTTTTTTTAGCACATAAGTCTACATTTACTACGATTCCTATCCCTTCACTTCAGCTCTTTTCAAACTCAATCAGAGACTACTAAACTAGATCTATCATCTATGAATTACAGAATACATCTAAAAAATAATCAACTTTGCTTTTCCGCTTAGAATAAATTATTTCACCTTGATCAGCAGTGTGCTGAGGCATGGATCTAGCAAATATTCAACAATACAAGAATACTGCTAATGGCCACAATTTCCAACCAGAAAACAAAAAAAAAAAAAAAGGATCATAACTCAGGTAAATTTGGAGGTGAGATTCACAATTGCGTATATCAATTATCCGAGGCAAACTAATTCGAACCTCCAGAAACGAAGAGAGGCTGAGATTTGTGGAAATGAACACCACGAACTGGTCCTTCATGCTCGTCAAATCGATCGATCAGAGTCCCCATACGATAGTCCCATAGCTGGATCACCCCGCTGTGGAGACTCGCGAGGATCCATGGCCTCTTACTATGGAAGCTCAGTCCCTTCACTCTATTGCTCTTCGTCTCGAACTTCGTCAACATCTTCGCTCCCGACTCTGCAACCAATCGAATCTCATCAACCTTTCGCAAATTTCATCAAAACAAACACAATATTCCTAATCAAATATGAAACCTAAATAAAAAGCCACAAAAAAAGTTCAATTTCCTCAACCTGTTTGATCGCAAAGAAATACGCAATCATTTTCAATTCCAAACAGAAATTAAAACGTAAAACATTTAAATTTCGGTTTCCTGGATTCCAAAGTTTCAGATCATTTTCGCACAGTTCGGCACTCAAAATTCAGCATTATACGAAAACGTGAAAATGGAAAATGGAAAACACGAACGGATCTGAACAAAGAGAACCTAAGAATGAAGAATTCACCTCAGATCTAACTGTTGATTATATCAAAATCGAACGGACAATCGCATCTACAATCGAAGCCACTCCCAGGCTTTGGTGTATGTGTTCATATAAATATACAGAGAGAATAGAATTTTTGAGAGAAAAAATTCCAACAAGAAAAAGAGATCAGGGAAATGAGAGAGAGAGAGCGGGGGAGGGGTTTTTAGTTTTCTCGCTAGATCTAGTGTCGAAGTTATTTTTTTTTAGAGATACAAAGATGGAAGAGAGCGGGGGCGAGAAGGGGAATTAAATTTTTACAGTTTTTATTTGTTTATTATTATCTATTTTTATTTTTTTTTTGGGTGATTTGTGGCAAACGCCCTCATTTTATTCATATATATATATATATATATATATATATATAGGTTCATTGTCAGGAGAATAAATAAAATAATGTCCGTTTTTTTTTCTTCAAAATTTTTAAAAATATTTTTACATATTTTTTAAAGTAAAAATTTTAATAACACTTTTAACATAATTTTTAAAAAATTCTTATTTTTATTAAAAACAAAAACATTTTAACATATTTTGAAAACAATATTAAATAACCCCAATATATTTTTAAAATTTTGTAAAGTAAATATCATAAGAATATTTATAGCAAATAATATATTTATGATGTAAATAATTAATTTATAGTCTAAACAAAAATAATTTGCATTGTAAGTTAAAAAATAATTTATACTGTAAACATAAAGAAAAAACATTATTTGTTTCTTAAATCTATTTACTGTATAAATAAGAATTATTTACAATATAAATAAAAGAGTAAATAAATTATTTACACCATAAAATTGTTATTTATTATGTAGACGTTGGATCAACAATTAAATAAAATGAATTAGAATTTAATTTGGATGTTTATGTAAGTTGATTGGGTCATTTGATCACCGTTATTAGGTTCTAGCAAACTCATAAATCAGGTTAGATCCATGATAATAATAAAAATTATAAGCAATAAACAAATAATGAAGTAGCAACAACAAAACAAAATGAAAATACCACGCAGGAGATCTATAATGGTTCACTCAAAAGTGAGCTACGTCCACCAAGTTGGACCTAAGTAGTGACTAATAAAGTGGGACATGTGTCGTATACTCATTGGCCTCAAGTTTTGGACCACCTTCCCTTGATCTCTGTCTTGAGTTAGTGGGGTCTTTCATTTAGTTACTTCTGACTCCAAATTGAACATATCGAGCTAAACAAGCGTAAAGTTGGATAGTTTTCCATATAATGCTTGTCTAACCCAAGCTATTCAAATCGAGCATATCGAACACAGATGGTTAGAAAATATATAAAGTTAACACAGGGACCAAATAAACCTATATAATTGAAGCTCCAATGATCGATATTTAATGATTAGACTTAACTAATCAAATGTCATCATTAGCTTTGGTTTGCACCCGCAATCATAAACCAATGCTATACTCTAAAATCATGTTAATATAACAATGAGAAGCTTATTAATTTGCAATAAAATTTTGTCCACAGATATAACAAATTACAATGTGATGCGACTCTTTACTATGAACATCTATAATTGGAGCTATGTAATAGTTTTGTCGATTTTAATTATATATTTTTCTATGAGTTTCATTAACACTCTAATGGATAACCTATTTATGAACAAATCATAAATGATAATTCAAAAAAAATTAATTTGATATCTAATATCAAATATGTCAGAGCACTATTACACCTAAGTTCTCTTTTTTAGCATTTACTTCATATAATGAAGTTATGGCTTTCACACCACACCTATGAAGTGATGTTCCATACTAATTCATAGTAGCATATCTCCAAAGTGTGTGGGTCTGCCATTCATTCAGGATTGAAGTTTCATAAATTGGCCATCCAAGTCAATAAAATATGGGTTCTTTGTATATAAATGAATTTAATTTAAAAACTAATTTATTGTTGTTTCGTTCAATATATTCTCAATACACTGGTGACTCTCATAGGTACATTTGCTCGTTTGAATCCTTTATTTTTTCACCTTCTCAAACAAATGGACCACCATGATGATGTCTCCTTTCCCTTGTGATAGAGAAGTAGCTCTAGATCAATAACTTGCTTTTTAGGCGGTAGTCTGAGGGAGTTGTTATTGATCTTGGTGTGAAAAATATTCCGAAAGATTTGGCACTTCGTCATTAGGTGATCAAGAAATCGGTGTACACAGGAATTCTAACACCTAAGCATTTTTAGTACGTAAAAATACAATAACTTAAGGATTATGTTAAGCACGAATATGTGTCATAAGGATTATTGTTTTATCCAATTTTTATGATAAATTCTATAAAAGCAAAAACGAGAGTTTTTAAGGGTAAAAATCATGCTATAGTCTTAAATAAAGAAGGAATGATATGAACAACACGCTAAAAAGCCTAACTATTGCAAAATATATTGCAACAAATGTTAAGACAAAAATACAGTTTAAGATAAAAATACTAAATAATAATATGAAAAATTATACAGTATTAGAATAATATAGTGTAAGAAAATACACTGATAAAGTTATGTAGTATAAAAATTACGCTGCAAAAGTAATACAGTGTAGGAATTGAATTGTTTAAGGTTAAGCAGTACAGAAATTAGACTATTTAAAGTTAAAACTGTATATGAATAATACTGTTTGGAGGACACAAATGAGTAAGGGATGCTATGCAAACTCGTGATAGTATAGAGAATATACCAACAATATAAGAAAAATACTGTTAATGTAAATTTAGACTGTATAAAGTTAAACAGTATAGAAATTACATTAAGTGGTGGATGTAAATGAGTATGGAAGGTTGTGAGACCTCATGAATTATATAAAAAAAATACCAGTATTATAAAAAAATACTATCAGTATAAATTTAAACTGTGTAAAAACAATAGGACCCACTATAGGACACCCAAATGGATGAGAAATTGCCACCACACCCCCTTGTTGTGGTCCAATCCTGCCATGCCAAGTTCCCCTAACTTTTTATCACAAATGATGTTAAGTGATGACTAATGATGGTGCGTCATCAAATTTGGAAAAAAAAAATCAAGTTTTACTCATCATTTGTTTCATGTAATAAGAATAAAAAAATTGTTTACTTTCTTCCCTAAAGAAAACCGCCCTCCCATGGAATTCCCTCAAGAATTTTTCAATTCATAAGCCTTCAAATCATGCATCGAAGCAAGTTTAGGTGTTGAAGATCAAGGATAAGCAATTATGGAGGTAAAAGTTTAAGCTTTTTCTTGGGGATTTTGATGTTTCTCTT
>CAMOHE010054204.1:0-130502 GCA_946598075.1 Artocarpus hirsutus | reverse complement strand
CCTAAATAAGTGTTGCACACCTAATGTTATGATATGTTTATGTTTATGATGTCATGTTTGGTTTGGGATTTGCAACCCCTCTCCTCTCATGACGGCGCGCCTATGATGATGATGTTATGGTGCAACACTTGGGCCCTTAAGATAAAACAAATAAGTTTTAATATGGATGATGTAATGAAAGATATGTTCCTATGAAAATGTGCCTAGTGCACTATTATAATGATGATAATGATGAAGTTGATGATGTTCATGAAATGTTTTTTTTAAGTTGTGAGAATTACAATGTACTTACTAAGCATTAGCTTATTCAAAGTTTTACATCATGTTGCAGATAAGGGTAAGAAAGTTTTGGAGTAGGCGGAGGACACTGACAGGCATGTGAGCTAAGGAAGATAATTTGCAAATGGAAGAACGCTAAGGAAAGATATTTTAAATGAAATGAGTCATGATTTTTTATTCTGAGTATATTTATTTTTTTTTATTTTTAAGGATATGTTTTATAATTTTTGAGAATGTTTATGGACTTTTATTATTTTATAAATTTTCTTCCGCATTTGAAACTTTAAAACTTGTTTTAAAAGAAATTTTTTTTACAGTTCGGCCTGCCGACCATTACTGGTCAGACTGCCAAAGAATTATAATCGGCCTGCCGATTGCCAAGTATCGGCCTGCCGATCTTGTTAATTTTAAAAACCCCATTTTGCGAAGCCTTGGGCGGCCTGCCGATGGATGACCTTCGGCTTGTCGAAGTCACAAGTTTGGCCTGCCGGAATGTGTTCAAGGAATTTTATTTTTGTTTTCAAAGGTTAATTTAACTTTCAATGATATTAGCAAACTATTTACAGCACGTTTATGGAAAAGCGAATTGTTATAATTAAGTAATTTCAAATTTTTTTGTAAATTGTATAAAAATACAAATATATATATATGTATGTACGGATCCTGGGAATGCTTTTCCAAACTATGATTATAAATATAAGTTATAATTTATAATAGTTTTGCTACAATTAATGGTTTAATGAATGAATGTAACGACATCTGTGACGTCCGAAAAGGGGGCGTTTCACTTGGATGAACAGGTACCTGATTTAAAAATCAGAGAGTCTTTGGTCGGCACCACACTGGTGTCTCCTTTTGATCTTTGAGGCATTCCTTCCTCTTAAGGAGATCTACTTTAGGAAGTTGAGAGAGTAGGGAAGGTAGTCCTACCACCGTGTTTAGCCGCACATGACATTGATCACCAACTAAGCAAACCGAGCATCAATAATTTGGCTTAGAAGGAGGACACCATGCCTTTCCAACATTCTTCCTTTTAACACCTACATCTGTTAATAGCCATACTCAATATAGCTATGGGAGGAAATACTCAAGATGAAGCTCCTTGGTAGGAGAGGTCGAGGAATGCCCAGAATTGAAACTAGAATTAACCTCGCCAGAGGCCCCATGCAGCCAGGTCCTAATTAGGTGGTTAGGGCAGTGGAAGAACACCCCTGGTCACAAAGATCCGATCCATGAATTGACAGTCGTGGTACGCCTACTTACACAACAAATGGTGCAACAATAGCGACACCAGTAAGCATAGTAGCCCCCCCATGCTCTTCTTCCTCTGGCCCAAGAAAACCAAGCAAGTGGAGGGTAGGGCCGAGGAGTGGCTTTTAGAATGAAGGTGACTCCAAGTAGGACAGATCATAAGCCTCAAGGGGCGCATCTGGTAACAATAGGCTAGTTAAAGAAGGTCGGCTCGGCCCACAAGATGGCCACGTCGCTCCCTTGAAGGCTCTCAAGCTTCAATCTTTGACAGGCTTAGGGACCAGAGGCTGGCCCTATTGAGGACCGACTAGAGGCCAGAGACGATAGGGTAGAAGGTGAAGCCCTGTATAGGGTATAATTACATGAAGATACCAATAGCCATCAGTTGCAAGACCTGTAGCCATTAATTGATAAATCTGAAATTGTCACTACAAGGTAGGCGTGGGGGGTATGCCTGACTCAGCCTTTACCAATGCCATCATATAGGCTCTTATGCCAAACAAGTTTAAGGTGTAGTAGGTTAATTCTTATGACAAAAAAACCGATTCAAACGTTGCTAATGAACTCTACAAGGGCCATATGATGCTTTGGAATGCCAACAACATCGCCATGTGTAAGGCATTCTTGCTCACCTTAACAGCCCGGCTGGGCAATGGTTCAAAAGGACAAAGCTGGGCACTATGAAATCTTTTCGACAGGTGTCCAATGCCTTCTCTACAACTTTTGCCCCATCTCGAACAAGAGGGAAGGAAGTGACTCACCTCAACACTGTCAAGCAAGGGGATGGTAATTGCAGATTACATTAACTGCTTCACCCGAGCAGTGCTAGAAGTGAGGCACAAAGAAGATGAAACCCTAAAGCATGCATTCTTTGAAGGGTTAAGAGATAGGGCCTGATCTGGTTGCTCGCCCTTGAGTAGCCCGGCACCTTCTCCTAAATGCTTTCATATGTCTAAAGGCATACAGACTCGGCTGACTACATGAAAACTGACATGACGGGGAAGGAAGTTGCAAGAAAGACACAAAACAAAGGACCCATTTAAGTAGGGAGAGCCTAACTAGAGCAAGAAACCTAAGACTGAAAATCCAAAGTCCTGATCAAAAAGTTTTAGATCTACACACCCTTGGCACCACCATCAACAAGGTGCTTAACCAGGTCAGCAACTAGAACCTACTACTAAAATAGCCTCTACTAAAGGGAAACCAAGCAAAGTGGAATTAAAACAAATACTGCAACTTCTACAAAGACATTGAACACAACACTTGAGATTACATCTAGCTAAAGGACCAAATTGAAAAGCTATTTGGGATGGATATGTCCGAGAATTCGTCAAGCAAGTCTTAACCCATGGCACCAATGTTAAAAGGAAAGACCAACCAGCCTAAGAAGGCTAACCGAGAGCATAGAATAAGGACAGTGCAAACACTCTAGACTTGCCAAATATCATCCATACGATTTTTGGTAGGCTAGTCACTAAGGACACCATGAGTGGTTGGCAAGCTTATACTTGGGAGGCCTGTCTAGTTGAAAGGGAGGACTTGATGAACATGTCTAAGCACATCAACAAAATATGCCAACAAGGAGATGTTGCAATCATCTTCATGAAGACGGAAGCAAATAGGCTCATCCATCCATATAATGACACTTTGGTGTGCGAGGTCCAAATAGCCAACAACATAGTTCGACATATGCTGATCGACAATGATAGCTCGGTTGACATTTTGTTGAAATAGGAATTTGATAAGTTAAAGATCAACAATGTTGTGCTTATCCCAGTCCAGACTCCTCTCTACAGCTTCTTGAGTGAGTGTGTTTGAGCTGTTGAGAAGATCTGCCTACCAGTCACCTTTGACAAGGATTGTGGCTGGGGTCACTCATCTAGTCGAGTTTATTACAGTCGATAAGTCGTCGTAACATAACATCATCATTTGGATGCCGACCCTCAACACTCTAAAGGCTTTGGTCTCTACTTACCACCTGGTCAAGACAAAAGGACTCTAGGGAATGTTATGTCGAGGCCATGAAGGAAGCAGCAGCTTAAAAGTTGAGCATCTTGACCATTTACAAGGTTGATGAAATTAAATTTCCTACTAAGGAAGGGCCGAAGATGCTATCTAACCTTGACCTACGACCGCCCAAGGAGGAAATACAAGTAATACCCCTTAAGGGGCTAGTCCGTTTCCATTTAGACCTCAAACACCTTGACCAAACAGTCATGCTCGGGTCTCAACTAAAGCCTAAGATCTAGACCGACATGGAGAAGTTCCTCGCAGAATATCGAAACATGTTCGCTTGGTCTCACAAAGACATGCATAGGATTGACCTAACCATCATTAGCCATCACTTGAATGTTAATCTAGGGCACAAGCCGGTCATCCAAAAGAAGAGAACATTCTGCTTGGAGAGCTATGCCGCCATAAATGAAGAAGTTTAAAAGTAATTGAAGGCCAGGTTTATCCTTGAAGTTACCTATCCCAAGTGGCTGGTTAATGTGGTCTTAATCAAAAAGGTCAATGGGAAGTGGCAGGTCTATATTGACTTTATTGACTTGAATAAAGCTTGCCCAAAATACTACTTCCCTTTATTCCAAATTGATCAACTTGTGGATGCAACCGCCAGCCACAAACTACTGAGCTTTGTGGATACCTACTATGGGTACAACCAAATCAAGGTGGCTGAGGAAGATCAAGTAAAGACCACATTCACCACTGACCAAGGATTGTTCTGCTATGTTGTCATGCCATTCAGGTTAAAAACACTTGAGCCACTTATCAATGCTTGGTGAACAAGATGTTTGCTAGGTAGATTAGGAAGACCATGGAGGTGTATTTTGACGACATGCTCGTCAAGTCTATCCGAGCAATTGATCATATCGCCGACCTTTGAGGCAGCTTCAACATCTTCTGAGAATTCAACATGAATGTAACCCAACAAGGTATGCATTTGTAGTAGAGTTGGGCAAGTTCCTAAGATTTATGATCAACTACCATGGCATAGAAGTCAATACGGCCAAGCCCCAGGTTGTAGTAAACATGCATTCCCCTTGGACAATCAAAGAGGTCCAGAAACTCATCTCTCGGTCCACCGACAAATGCTTGCCTTTTTTCTAGGCACTTAAGGGGAAGCTTAAATGGAGCAAAGAGTGTGAGGAAGCAGTTTAGAGCCTCAAGAAATACTTAGCCATACCTCTGCTCCTATCCAAATCTTTTCTAGTAGAAATATTCTATGCCTATCTGGCTGTATCCAAGAAGGTGATTAGCTCGGTATTCATTTAAGAAGAATAAGGCATCTAAAGACCAGTCTACTACACCAGCAAGGCATCCAAGGCACTAATGAGAGGTATCCATCATTGGAAAAATCTAGCTCTTGTTACCTCTACTTGAAAGCTCTAACTATACTTCCATGGGCACAAAATTTGGATCCTAACCAAGAATCCCTTGTGCCAAATCCTCCAAAATCTAGAAATTTCTAGTCGAATGGCCAAGTGGTCTATTGAGCTCGGAGAATTTGACATACAATTTATGCCTTAGATGGCCGTAAAAGCACAAGCTTTGGTTGACTTTATAGCATAATTCATAGTTGCCAGATAGCCCACCCCTTCGATAGAGAAAGAACTTGTGAAAGATTTTGATCCAGCCAGCAACAGCATGATCAAGCCCTTACTTGAATGGAAGCTATTCATGGATAGATCCTCAAGCATAAATGGGTTGAGTGTTGGACTCATCCTCATCAGCGTAGATGATTATAAGACCAGTTATGCACTCCGGTTTAATTTTAAGACCTCTAATAATGAAGCCAAGTACGAAGCATTGATAGCTAGTCTCAAGATTACATGGGAGCTCAGAATGGGTTGCATCCACATTCACAGCTATTATATGCTCATGGTCCAATAGGTAACCGACAGATTCTAGGCTCGAAACGAATGTATAGCTACCTATCTAAGTGGAGTCAAGATGTACTCATACAATTCAAGAGCCTTTCATACATTTAGATTCCGAGAGCAGAGAATGCAAAAGTCGACACATTTGCTCAGCTAGCCTTAGGCCTTGAAGATAAAAATCTTATATCTGTTCTAATTGAGAGGTTAGTTGAATCGAGCATTAGAAGAGAGTCAGCAAGTGAAGCCGACAAACAAACAGGAACTTGGATGGACTCGATCATCTAATACCTAACTATAGCTGAACTATCTGGCCACCGAAAAGAAGCCTGATGCATTTGTAATAGCTTAGCCTAGTATTCAATGATTGAGGGAAAACTTTATAGACATGGCTACACCATGCCCTACCAGAGGTGGGTCGGACCACAAGAAGCTCGATACCTTATGGAAGAAATTTGTAGTGGGTTATGCAGCAACCAAGCAGGCGAGCATTCCTTATCCTTTAAGTGCCTCTGTCAGAGCTACTACTGGCTGACCATGGACTAGGATTGTAAGTAATACACCCCTAAGTGCCTCAAGTGCCAGTAGTTTGCTTGAGCAAATGGACATCATGCCGAGTCATTTAATTCCGTTATGTGCACCTGGCCATTTGCCAAATAGGCCATTGATCTAATCAGTCCTCTTTTAATGGCCCAATCACAATTCAAGTACTACATAATGTCCATCAAATTTTTCACTTAGTGGGTAAAAGTTGAGCCTTGCACCAACATGACCGAAGCTAAGTGTAGCAACTTCATTTAGAAGAACATAATATACAAGTATGGCTTCCTGTACACTATAGTCACTAACAACGGCAAGCAATTTGAAGCAACAAGCGTCTTTACGTTGTGTGAGTAGCTCGACATCAAGAAGGTGTTCTTCTCACTTGGATATCCTCATATTAATGGACAAGTTCAAGCCATCAACAAAACCATCAAGGACAACCTTAAGAAGAAACTAGAAGGCCTTAGGGTGTTAGGATTGACGAGCTCACAAAATTGCTCTAGGTATATCGTATGACTATTTGGACAGCTAGGAGAAAGACCCCTTTCTCTTTGGTCCATGGAGCTGAGGGTGTTATCCTAACGGATGTTAGCTTGTCGAGCTACAAAGTGGAATAGTATGACGAGTAATAGAACGCCAAGCCCATGACAGCCAAGCTTGATTTGCTAGAAGAGAAAAAGGATACTACTTTTATCCAAACAACTTCTTGAAACCCAGTTGTTGCTCGGTACTATAATAAGCAAGTGTAGCTAAGGATATCTAAATTTGGGGACTTAGTCTTGAAGAAGTTGATCGTCTAATAGCCCGGGCTTGGATCATTTCAACCTAAATAGGATGGCCCATTTAGAGTGGTCAGCATCATCCGACTAGGCACGTACAAAATCATAGACACCGAGGAAAAAATGCTTGCCCATCCATGGAATGCCAAGCACTTAAGGAAGTTCTACTGTTGACCCAGGAACCAGACCACCTTTTTTGACCTCTGGCTTTGATATTCATTTTGTAATAAAATGTAAAGATTTTTCGACTAGAGTAGGACACAAATGTATAGAAACATACATCAATGAAAATACAAGTTCAAGTATTCTTTTGAGTAAAAAGACGACAAGTGATTAGTTCAATAAGGGCCGAGACGACGAAATAAGTCAATCTTGTCCCTCCTTTCCCTAACTCCAATTTTGGAGAAAGCTATTAACTCTAAGCAAGAGGGCTGATCGACATAAAGGTCGACCACAGATGAACTTGAAACACCAATTCACTAGTCCAACTACACCATAGACTATTCGACCTGGTCATACCATGCATTGGTTAAAACTTAGGAACCAAAACTCTCGACCATAGTTAGACTCATATGAATCTTAAGGGACTCAACAAGTTAGGGGGTACTAGGGTAATATGGCACTACATATAACCCAAATCATTCAGAACATGCTTTTGTTCGATAAAAAAAAAACAAAGAAATAAAAATAGCAAATCAATAAATTGGAACACACTTGGAAAATTTGAATTGTTATTAAAAATAAACTGTCTAAGGTAGAGAACAAAAAACCAGGCATCTCCTATACTCAGACACAAAGAAAGATGAAAAGAGAAGAGAAAGGAAGATAAAAATTGGAATCCTAAACCTAAGGTCAGGTGTTGTTTTTGGCCCCTTCAACATCTAGATCGACAACCACCTAGCCAACAAATAGCCCTTGCTCGACACACTCTTGATCAACTGGAGCTGAGGTTTCCTCATCCTTGGTGCCCTCCTCCTCTTCTTCGAGGCCAACCATGAGCGACCAATCCATTGTGGTGGTCTCAAGATGCTTTGCTAATGGATGTTCTTAGAAGTCCTTTATCTCGAGATAATAGTTTTTGGCAAACTCACCAGATTGCCTGAAGTCTTCTTCCAACACCTAGATCAATTTGCTTGATAGTTCCTCTTGGAGGAACCTCTTGTGGCCTTCCCTCATTGTCAGTGCCACCTTCCATGCATCAAAGAGGTCTACCTGAGCTTGTTGAGCCTCCTCTTGAGCCTTTTGCGTTTTTTCTTGAGCCCGAGTGGCCTCGGCCATAGTTGCCTCTAGGTCGGTCTTTACCCAAGAAAGTTCATTGGCACTCTTTTCTAGCTTCTTCTCGACCTCTTGCTTCTCCTCAACGGCCTTCCCAGCCTTGTCTCATTCTATATTGGCTTGGTGCTTGGCCCAAGGTCGGCAATCTTCAAGGTCGCACAAGCATGCAAAGAAAGAAGTTAGTGAATACAATCAAAAGGCCAAGGCAAAAAAAGCTCAAAATTTTGAATCAAACTCACCTAAATGATTTGTCAAAAAGCCATATCATAATAGTCATGGTAGGACTGATGCCGGATGGAGATGAAGTAGTCCTCCTTGGGCATGACCTCCCCAAGACACTCAACTATAGAAGGATGCATAAGACGAAGCCTCCTCGGTGACTTAGTTAGAGGGGCTACTACTACTGGAGGAAGAGGAGGTGAAGCAGCTCGACTCATGAATTACACTTGTAGCACTGGCACTGGCAGCAAGGTGCTCAGCGATGCCACTGCCTCAGATGGCCTAGCATGCTCAAGCCTCTTTCTCTTCGATCCAAGCATAACCTTCCCCTTAACATGGTGCCAAAGCTTAACCATAGTTCAGAGCTTGTCCTCCCTAAACAGATTGTGGACCAAAATGTCTACAAAGTGGAAAAAGAGGCAAGCCAAAAGTAGGTTGAGAAAAGAACGAACAACAAAAAAGTGTGTATCCTTAGGTCAAACCTTTGATCATGTGCTGGATTGGCGGGTAGAGCAGCCTTATCACATCCCTAAGGCCTTCATCGATGATGGGAAGCCCCAAATTGAGGGAGCTACTAGAAGAGTCCTCAAGCTAGACGATGATGGCTCTCCTGTAAGCCACCTAGCTCGTTAGGTGCTCAGCTTGAGGATGTCAATGACTTAGCGTCTCTCTACTGTCACTTGCTTTGCCACCTAAGCAAGTATAATGTTGTCTTGGTAGGGGTTTGTCAAGTTAAACCCCAAAACTAGCCATAATTGGCTAGGTTGGCCTTACTTAGTAGAAAAGTCTGCTACAAGACTACCACGGGCTTCATCAGTAAATCTTCAATAGCCGTGGTGAGTCTTATCAGAGCCCATGCACTCTTTGACCATACGTTCCCTTACTCGAACCTGATGGGCATAGCTTGGTAGGTGGGTACTACCTTCTTGGGCCGAGATAGCCAATTTCCCAAGACATAGAACCACTACTTGAACTTCCAAAGCTTGTTTGAGTCAGGGTTTTCGAGGATAAAATCCTTCATGAACCTAGTGAAGTAGTGCCACCTGAGCTATTAGCTAAGTTTCTTTATCTTGAGCACCTACTCAAAAGTTTCCCATAGTATCTCAGTTATATAGATATATATCCATAGAACATACATGCTAATAAGGGACCAATAACAATTCGAATTGAGCGTAGCAGGGTATGCGTTCAAATCATTTAGCACCTGACATAGAAAAGGTTGAAGAGGGAAGCGGAACCCTACTTAGACGAACTCTACATACAAAGTTATGCATCCCTCTGGTGACACCATAGGTGTGCCCCTAGCTGCTGGCAAAATCAAGGTGACATCGTTAGGGAACTTAAACTCTTGATGAAGGTTCTCTAGCGTAGGCTACATCATTGCTGATATATACTCCATCGCTAACGTCTGGTTGGGTTGGCGTACTACCACCGCGCCCCAGACCCTTGCCTCTAGAGCTAGTAGTAATTTGTCCTCATCTCCATCCTTGACATCAGCACTTCCATAGATTGGTTGCCTCATCGACAGTTACTTCTCCCGTCATAGGAGCCTTCATCGCACCACCCCGGCTCGAGGAGCTTAAACCACTTGTAGCAGCTGCCAAGCGAGCATGATCTTGTTCAGTTACCCAAGATGTACCCACGGTGATTGCCCCGATGTAAGGGTCCTAGCCCCTGTACGACCTAGTAAGGACTATGCCCTCAAGTGGATTTAGAAATTCCCTCTCAAGGGTAGTTCCATGCCTAGACTAAGGATCTAGGCCAACTAAGCTGCTCCTTTTGGCCTGATTACCATCTCTGTTCTATCCTTATCCTTGGACCCTACTAAGGTTAATCCCAATACCTCGTCCAACCAAGAGATGCCTATCGATTGATTTTGGGAATCAATAAGGCCAATTATATTCTAGCTAAAATGGAAATCTCTTAGAGACTCGAATGTAATGTGTGCTGAAAAGGCAAGGATCAACCCTTATTTATAGCCAAAGATTGAGATCAGAAATTAAAAAGACACAATAATTTTACCCATCAAGGAAAAGACCAATCATAGGCAGACACATGTCAATCGAGCTTGACCCTCTATCCCATCAGATTCTAGCATCTTTGTTGGGGTATGCTTGGTGCCATCCTCAAGGACAGCCTCCACGGTAGCTTAGCCACCTTGCTTAACAAGATCATCAAGAAGACAATCCGCAACTTCATGTGCTTGGCTCTTTCTCCCGAGGTGCTCCATAGGGCCCTTGCTAGCTACAACGCAAGGCATCGCCTCCTTAGGAAGAACATGTGCATGGGTCAGATTGTTAGAGCCTGCAACCAAATAGCAACTCACCATAAAAGGCCAACATATGGCCTTATTTCAACCCTTAGGTGGGGATTTTGACACTTGTCACCTACTCCTTAACAGGTCTTGACGTAACACACGGGTCATGGGTCAAACTTACCTAGTAGCTGGTTCAAGTGGTAACCTATAAATAGAGTGTATTTACTACAACTCAAGATAACATGCTCTTTCCAAACTAACTCTACTCTTGTACTCTACCGAATGAATACCTAACTTGAACGTCAGAGAGCCTTTGGTCGGCACCACACCGATGCCTTCTTACCTCTGAAGCAACTCTCTTCTTGTTGCAAGTTCACCCGAGAGGCCAAGACGAGCAAGAAAAGTCATCTAAGCACAATGCAAAGCCATACGTGGTGTTGACTAACAACAATCTAGTGCTAGACCTCACATTTTGGTGCTAGAAAGAGGGCGCCTATGCCTTTCTAGCATCTAAATCTAATAGCTACATCCACCGACATCCAAGCATGGTAACTAGAGGAAATACTTGGGACAAGGGTACCAAAATATAATAGCCACCTCCTACTCTCCTACCTCTGGACTTAGAAGACTACGCTGGAGGCCGACTAGAGCAAAAAGGCAATTCACAAGATAAAGCAGACTCTGAGCATACTAGGCAGACCACATAAGGTATCTTGACGAGCAACAAACTTATTTGGAAGGTCAGATTAGTCCTTGAAAAGGTCGCGACCAATCCTCACAAGGTTCTTGAGCATCAGTCTTTGATAGGTTCAGAGATTAAAGGGACCACCCACCTAGAGATAGGCAAGGCGAAAGAGCCAACAGGGTTGAGGGTAGAGCCCAGTATAGGGTAGAATTGCTTAAAAATACTAATAGTTGTCAATTTTGAGACTTACAACGATAGATTGATGAGATCCAAAACTGTTGTTTCGGGCTAGATAGAGGAGGCATGCTGGATCCACCCTTCACCGATGCAATCATGTGGGCTTCGATTTTGAACAAATTCAAGGTTCCTCAAATCAAGCCATATGACGAAACCACCGATGTCGACAAACACTTGGAGCTATACTAAGGTCATATGCTGCTCTAAAACGTTAGTTACACCACAATATGCAAGGCATTTTCACTCACTATGACCAGCCCAGCTCGACAATAGTTCTGATACATTGAGTCGAGCACTATGACCTTGTTCCACTAGTTATCTAATTCCTTCTCAACTGCCTTGACCACATCTAGGACAAGAAGGAAGTTAGTGACCCACCTCTATGCATTCAAGTAAGGAGATGGAAGCGTCAGGAACTATATCAATCGCTTCGCCCAAATTGCAGTAGAGGTGAGGCATATAAAAGATGAGACCTTAAAGCATGCCTTCTTCGAGGGTCTTAGAGACAGAAACCTAATTTGGTCACTCGCCCTAAAGCAACTGAGCACATTCTCTCAAATGCTTGGTTATACCCAAAGGCATGCCGATGCAACCGAATACATAAAGAGTCGTTGAGAAGGCAAAGGCAACAGAGGCAGCAAGAAGAAAGGGAAGAAGCAGTAGACTCCGATTGAGTAGCTAGAGGCTAATAAGAATAAGAAGCCAAAACTAACAAATCCAAAGTCCCAATTAGGAAGTTCTAAAGCTATACACCATTAGTTGGTAGCATTGACAAGATGTTGAACCAAGAAAGTAATAGGAATCTATTGGTGGACCTGCCCCCATTGAAGGGAAGTAGGGCCAAGATAGATCAAAATAAATACTGTAACTTTCACAAGAACATCGGACACAATACCCGTGACTGCATCCAGCTTAAAGATCAGATCGAGAGGCTTGTCTAAGATAGACACCTAAGAGAGTTCATAGAACGAGTCCTGACCCTTGGCACCAATGCTAGGAGGAACAACTAGCCAACCCAAGAAGGACAACCTAGCCATGCAACGACGGTGGGAACGTCCAGACCTACTGAACATTATACATACAATTTTTGGTGGACCAATTACCGGGGACACCTCGAGTGGCTGGCAGGCATATGCTCAGGAGGCTCGACTTATTGAGAAGGGCGACCTCATGAACATGTCCAAGCATATAAAGAAAATTTGCAAGTAAAAGGCATTCCCATCACCTCCACGGAGGAGGAAGTAGAAAAACTCATTCACCCCTATAGTGATGCTCTGATGTGTGAGCTCTAGATCACCAACAACATAGCTTAGCGTGTACTCATTGATAATAGCTACATGGTCGATATCTTATTTAAGCAAGTCTATGATAAGTTAAAGATCAACGACGTCATACTAACCTCAATCCAAACGCCTTTGTATGGCTTCACAGGGGAATGTATCCAAGCAGTATGTTAAACATGGTGCCCTAAGGAGTAAAATGTTGTAATAAGTTTTTGGAGATATTTTATCAATAACGAGTTTGTTATTTATATACCAAATGTTGTCCTCTTATGTTCATATTTATTGAAAATATGATGAGCAAACAAAATTCTAAGACTATCGGTCTAAACCTTTAAGAATCGTGCATATGATGGATGGATTATGCGGAAGGCATGAATCTTAAGGGTGAAGGACAAAATCTTAAGATCCGAATTCGAGGAAATAAAGTTGGGTACTTTATTCATGCTAAGATTATGATGTTGTCTACATTCCTAATAGGAGATGGCTTGTCTTGGTTATTAGAGTGGGACTTTTCAAGTAGAAACATTGGTGCATTGTCATATGTAACAATGTATTGGATCAACGACATAAAAGTTGAATTTATTTTTTTAATAATTTTGTTTGTGCAAATCAATTCACGTTAGACAATCATGTATTGTGTCTTAATCCTAAAATGACTAATGGGCCCATATTCTTGACTTATGTTTTTTGATGTTCCAAAGGATGACATTCTGACTTTATAATGGCACACATACTGGTACATTGGAGACATGACTCTTGATTGCATAAACTTGTTATTCATAGATATGGAATTCATAGCTCTTTTTGTAAAGTTAATGATATTCTCTTATATGTGTTATCCTATAA
Source organism: Artocarpus hirsutus (assembly GCA_946598075.1). NCBI lineage: Eukaryota > Viridiplantae > Streptophyta > Magnoliopsida > Rosales > Moraceae > Artocarpus > Artocarpus hirsutus. Next base: position 116,970 of record CAMOHE010054204.1, on the reverse strand, counting down.
TTGAAAGATTGGAATGCTCAAATATTTGGATACATAAGAGTAATCGAACGTTATACTATCTTTGCACAGTAAGTATTCCAATGGTGAGATAATGGAAGGTAAAATAAAAAAAATCGAGAAGGTAAAATGGAATTTATCCTCAAGCCAATTATGAATATCGTATGGGGATGTAACACATTATGATATGTCATAGACAGTTAGCTTAATGAAGCTTCGTAATTTTATATAGTTCAAGGGTACAGCTCAAAACTTTTAGTAGAGTAACGTTAGAGTTGATAATTATAAAATATGTATCTAAGATATTCTATTTTATAATTATAGAAGCTTAAACTGTATATGTCCATCGAGTCCTCTTTGCTAGCTTATAATAAATCCTGTAACAATATAACTTGTTTTACCTACATATTGGTGACTTATATCAAATTTATTAGATTGGCTAAAATTCAATAAAGATCATATTTGATAATTCATGTTAGCTTCTCGATTGAATTAATTTTGTAAATTTATTCAAGAAAACATGCTGAATTATTTAGAAAATATTTTATTTTCTATGAGATTATCTAGATATGACAGTTTTGATCAGATAACATTTCTATTGGGGTATTTGAATTAACACTCAGGCTCTCTCTAAGAATCTTGGGTGGAAAATAAGATACTCTTGGGGATCAAATTATTTGAAGCTCAGTAGGCCTATGTGTTAGTTCGGCCTGCAATGAAGTAAGTTTAGTAAGCCAATCACCCAATTTGACGTGCCAATCCTACAATGATCTATATAAGCATTTTAGATGCATTTTTCATCAAAAGTTGATCCATATTGGAATTTTGAGGCCTTAATCCCATATTTGTCTATTACAAATAGAGGATGAGTTTTCTCAGTTATTTAAATCAATTGAGAAGCATAGAATGAGTACTCTAGTTTGAGAAACTTTGAAACTCACTTAGAGCTATTGTTCATAACCAAGAACCTTAGCTGTAGGTTTTCTCAAGTGGTTGGAAAGACAGTCATTAAAGGAAGAGCTGTACAAAGTGTGATCACTTACACTCTGATAGTGGATAGAGAATAGCAAAGAAAACCAGTTGGTTGAGGCTCTTTTGGAATGTTCTTCTCTACATATATTTGAGCCTACTTCAGTATACAAAAGGTTAGTAAGATCTGTCATTAATTTATGTATATAGGATGTCTAACTTGTGTTTTGGAAAATACTCTAATTTAAAATTTTAAAATTCCGCTGCGTACTTATTTTTCCAACCATTGGTATCAAGGCCATAGTTTTTACATAAATTTACGAGCTTGTGATCATGCTATATGTAGAGATTATGTGATCTTATTCTCTCCTATGCTTTAATTTAATTTTTTAGAGAGTTGGCACTTTAGGGTTTCTACATAATTAAAAGTTGTCATGAGATTATATGGTGAATGTTTATTAATTAATTATGGTTCATTAAATTATTAGTTAATTATTTATTAATTAATTGATTTATGTTGGTTATGGTTCCTTAGGGGTTAGAATGTGTATTTAGGTTTTTCATGTTATTAGATGGTAGTTTATCATCACCGTGTAGGAATTATTATTTCAATTTCAAATTTGTAAGGTTTTGTAATTAAATAATCATTCAAAGTGACGATGGATCTAGAATATGAAGATGATAAGAGTTTAATTGATTTTCCTAAGTTTCTAAAAATTTTAATTTTTTGAATTGTTGAAAATAAGATTGAAAAACTGCTTAAAAACTATTTTTAGGAAAAACATGAATTCAGTTTGGTCAGCAAGCTAAACTCTCAAGTTTGGCAAGCCAATAGTCGCAAACTGGCAGGCCAAACTTCTACGTCAGCAGGTTGTCCATAGGGAAAAATTATTTTGGCTCTGGCCACAAGTCAATGGTTATGACCGGCCGACCAATGATCAAGTTTGACAGGCCAGTATAGAGCAGTACGTTCCTAGAAAAAGTGCATTTTTTGGTGCAGTTTTGATTTTATTTTTAAGACAATTCTACGAAACATGAAATTTTATGATGATTGAAAAAATAAACCATTTGATCTTTAAGGGATTGAAGAATAGAGATGCATGTCATATGAAGAAGGATACAACTTGAAGATACATGATGAAGAATTGATAATATGTTTCGATTGATCTTTTGTATCTTTAATTTCTTTTCTCTAGGATGGAACCATGATATTATGGCTATTCACTTATTATTAGTTTGCTTGTGGCTTTGTATGTTGATTTGCTTATTTGTATTATAATATGATTTGCCATATATGTTGATAACATGCTATATAGAATAGGGAATGCCGCTCATTAATAAAAAAATTGTTCATGCATGTGAACATAAAACCTTAACTTTCAAAATATTGAGTGGGAGAAGGTTTTTGAAGAGAGAACCTACAGCCTCTATCATTAGTCTATAGGAACCACATAGTGGTTGTGATCCCTAGGAAGGGATTTCATTATGTATCGAGTTGGGGGTCTCCAATGGAATAATTTATTTTAGCATGATTTATGGTTGTACACCCTTAGATGATGATTATAAATCATAGATAAAATAGTTGAAATGATCATTATATACTCAAGATTAATTTTGTTATTAAACTCCCCTAGGAACACTGTTAATGAAATTAATGGCTAAAGAAAACGATTATTAATATATGCTAGATAATACGGGCCTTTGGATGACATATATTGATCAGAGGGGACCTGTGTTTCGAACTAAATTGGGCCAATCTCCCCTCGGCGGCTAGTTGAATTCTGAGTTTGGAATTATCGACGTAAGGTTGTGATTTTTTCAAGGTTTTGACACTTAAACACAATTGTATGTTTATTTGTTTATATTATCTTACTAAACTGCCATGGAATGTTTGCTTATATTTGGTATATGAATCTTTATTATAGATTAGAATGTTTAAAAATGCTTTATCTTTAACACTTAATAAGAGCCAATTAACTGGCGAGATTTATAATGAATGGAAAAGGAATCTAAACATGGTCCTATCCTTTGAGAAACTAAAATTTGTACTGACAATACCGTGTCCTTCAGAACCTACCAAGGAATCCACTAATGAGCATATCCAAGTTATGATTACTAGAAAATGTTAACGATTAGATCTGCTGTTATGTTATGGCTAGCATGAATAATGTGTTGCAGGCTCAATATGAAAATTATGCAACTGCGAAGTAGATCTTGGATAATTTTGAAGACATGTTTGGAGGTTAAGCCCTAAAAAAATGACAATGGGCTCTTTGGAAAATTTTGAACTGCAAACAAAGACCACGCATTCCTCTGAAGGATCATATGATGTTGATTATAGGTTACTTCGCTAAGGCACAAACCATGGAGCTGATATCGATGCTGAGTCATAAATGAATACTATTTTTGGGACTTTGTCTATGGAATTTATCCTGTTTAGAGCTTCATATAATTTGAGCAATAGACAGAGTGTAACCTTGATGGACCTAATGAAGCCATTATAGGTGTTCAAAATTTTGATCATGGAAACTCTTATGGGTGGCGAGGCCAACTTAATGGCAGCATCCAATTCCAATCCTAATGTAGGGAATGGCAGGAACCAGAGGGCTAAGAACAGGAAGTCTTATGTTCCTACAAATGGCAAGAACAAGAAGAAGAAGAAAAACAACCCAAAGAAGCTAAAGTGCTTATATTGTGGGAAAGTTGGGCATATCAAGAAGAATTGCAAGGACTTCCTTTTCCAAAGAGGTAAGTGTGAACTTCTAGTTATTGAAACTTGTTTAGTTTAGGAATCAAGCAGCACCTAGATCATAGATTCTAGAGCAATTAATCATGTTTGTATTTCTCTACAGGGATTCAGAGAATCGAGAAGTCTGTTGCATGAGGACTTCACGTCACAGATAGATGATGGATCCTTGGTGTTGGCTGAAGTAGTGGGAGACTTGCATCTTTATTTTGATAATTATAGGATTTTAGTTTCGAAAGATTGTTTTTATGTTCCTAGACTTAAAAGGATTTAGATATCTATAGCTTGTTTAATTAATGATTTTATTCAGTTTCTTTTAATAATAAAGTGGTGATACGTAAAAACAAATCTTTTATTTGTGATAGATTGATGCAAAAAAATCTATATTTTATCAAATCTAAGATGGATATACTGCTTAACACTAAGGTTAATGATAATAACTCAAACAGACTTGGGACTTCTTACTCTAATAAGACTTATCTTTGGTATTTACAGTTAAGTCATATTAGCCTAAATAAGATTCAAAAGTTGATAAGGGATCGACTATTAAGTTATTTGGAGATAAAATCTATACCACAATGTGAATCTTGTTTAGAAGGCATAATGACAAAAAGACCATTTAGGTCTAGGGGCAATAAGGCCGAAGTGGTTCTAAAACTTATGTATAGTGATGTTTGTGGTCCCATGAACATCAGGGCATGAGGAGGGTATTTGTACTTCATCACTTTTATTGATGATTACTTAAGATATGGGTATGTCTACCTAATGCTTCAAAAAAAGTGAAAGTTTTGACAAGTTTAAGGAGTTTTGGGCTAAAGCGGAAAAGCAATTAGATAAACCTATAAACGCACTTTGATCTGATCGAGGTAGTAAATAGCTCTCCGATGAGTTCTTAGAACACTTATTAGGGACTAGAATTTTATCTCATTTGATTGTGCCAGGCACTCTACAATAGAATGGTGTAGCTAAGAGTAGAAATAGAACTTTGTTGGACATGGTTTGGTCCATGATGAGTTATTTGACATTACCTTTATCCTTTTGGAGATATGCACTACAATTTGCATGCTATCTTTTGAACAATGTGCCTTCAAAATTGATTCCTAAAACTCCCCACGAGTTATGGATGGGAAGAAAGACATCCTTAAACTTAATTCGTATATGGGGATGTCTGGCTTATGTCTTGTATTAGGAAGCATGTTTAGAAATTTGCATGTTTGTAGGATATCCAAAAGGGACTAAAGGATGTTATTTCTATAACCTAAAAGGAAAGAAAGTTATGGTTTCAACGAATGCAACATTCCTTGAAGAAAGTTAAATAAACGACTTAAGCCTCGAAGTAAAGTGGTACTTGAGGAGTTGGCAAGTGATTTGATCACTCCAAGGGTTCCAGTTGAAACCAATCAAGTCAGTGTAGAAAAAGTGACCAAACAACAACCTAAGGGGCTACGTCATAGTAGGAGGATCAGGCGCCAACCCGAGAGGTATATGTTCAATGGTGAAGCCTACTTGGCTGAATTGGTTGAACATGACAGGGATCCTTACACTTATGTAGAAGCTATAGAGGATGTTGATTCAAAGCTTGGGATATAAGCCATGAACACTAAGATAAAGTCCACGGAGACTAATTGGGTCTAGAAACTTATGGATCTTCCCAAAAGGATAAAACCCATAGGGTATAAGTGAATCTATAAGAGAAAGAGAGGAGCAAATGAGAAAATCAAAACCTATAAGGCTAGACTTATAGATAGAGGACACACACAAAAGAAAGGAATTGATTATGGGGAAACCTTTTTGCCTATAGCTTTACTTAAGTCCATCTGCATTCTCTTATCCATAACTACCGCTCACGACTACAAGATTTGGCAAATAGCAGTTAAGATGGCCTTTCTAAATGGCTATCTTGATGAGTCCATATATATTGTGCAGCCAAATGGGTTCAAGACTAAGGGTCAAGAGGGTAAGTCTGTAAACTACTAAAGTCAATTTATGGACTTAAGTAGGTTTCTTGTTCTTAGAACATAAGATTTGATCAAGTTATCTAGGCTTATTGGTTTGAACAAAACATGGATGAAATATATGTTTACAAACATTAAAGATAGGAAGGTGGTTTTTCTATTGCTCCATGTAGATGAAATTTTGATAATTGGCAATAACGTTGGGGCATTATCATCGACAAATTACGGTTGACCAAACAGTTTGACGAGAAAGACTTGAGTGAAGCTAATTATGTTCTTAGTATCCAAATCTTTCAGGATAGGAAGAACAAAATGATAACTTTATCCCACCGGCCTACATAGATAAAATTCTCTAAAAGTATGCAATGTAAAATTCCAAGAAAGGTGGGCAACCATTTAGGATTGGAATTACACTTTCAAAGATAGACTCATTAAAGTCTGATGAAGAAAAAGAATACATGTAGAGGGTGCCTTATGCTTCAACAGTGGGTAGTCTCATGTACGCTACACTTTGCGCATGACTGGACATTTATTATGCGATCGGGATAACAAGCCGATTTCAGTTGGATCTAGGACCAAACCACTAGGTTGCAGTCAAGCATATTTTCAAGTACCTGAGAAGGACTTGAGGGTATATGGTTGTGTATTCAGGTGAGGATCCAACACCTCTAGGATACATTGATTCAGATTTTTCAATCCTGTCTAGATTCGAGAAGATCGACTTTTGGTTTTGTATTTACTTTAGGAAGCGATGCCATTGTTTAGAGCAGTGTCAAGCAAAATTACACTTTAGATTTAATGATGGAGGCCAAGTATGTGGCAGCTAGTAATGCTTTGAAAGAAGCAGTATGGCTTGCTAAGTTCCTTAGGGATTTTGAGGTAGTTCCTTGTATGGATAAGGCAGTATCGCTATATTGTGATAACACAATAGCAATAACTAGTGCTATGGAATCAAGATTTCACAAGAAGAGTAAAAATGTTTGATCGTGGAAATGTGGAAATATGTTTGATCGTGTTTGAGGACATTATAACCAATCGAGGCTATAGGGATGCGTAACAAATCACATTTACTCACTTATTGCAAGTGGGAGATTATTACACATGGTGCCCAAAGGAGTAAAATGCTGTAATATGTTTTTGGAGAGATTTCATCAATAAAGAGTTTACTATTCATATATCAAATGTTGTCCTCTTTATGTTCATATTTGTCGTATGTATGATAAGCAAACAAAAGTCTAAGACTATTAGTTTAAACCTTTAAGAATCATACATATGATGGACAAATTATGCGCAAGACATGAATCTTAAGGGTAATGGTCTAAATCATAAGATCAGTAATCAAGGGAATAAAGTTGGGTGCTTTAGTCATGCTAAGATTGTTTTGTTGTTATATCCCTAACAAGAGATGGCTTGTCTTGGTCATCGGAGTGGGACTCCATGAGTAGAAACATTAATGCATTGTCATAGGTAACAATTTATTGGATTAGAGGCATAAAAGTTTAATTCATTTGGTTAATAATTCCATCTATGCAAATCAATTGACTTTAGACAATAATGTGTTTAAATGACTAAAAGGCCCATATTTTTAATTTATATCTTTTGATGTACCAAAGAATGACATCCTGATTTTATGATGGTACGTATAGTAGTTCAATGGAGACTTGACTCTTGATTATGTAGATTTGCTATTCATAGATATGGATCCATAGCTCTTTTTGTAGAGCTAATGATATTCTTTTATGCGTTATCTAGTAATTAGTGGACTAGGGCACTCAACCATTTGGATACATAGGTGTAAATGAATGGCATATAGTCTTTGGATAGTAAGTATCCTAATGGTGAGATAATAGAATGTAAGAAAAAAATAATCAAGAAGGTAAAACAAAATTTATCCTTAAGCCAATTATGAATATTCTATAGGGATGTAACACATTATGATATATGTCATGGACGGTTAGCTTAATGAAGCTTTGTAATTTTATACAGTTCAAGAGTGTAGCTCTAAGCTTTTGGTGGAGTAGCGTTAGAGTTAATAATCATAAAATATGTATCTAGGATATTGTATTTTATAATTATAGGAGCTTGAACTGTATATGGCCATCAGGTCCCCTTTGTTAGCTCATAATAAATACTGTAACGATACGGCATGTTTTTCCCACATATTGGTGATTTGTGTTAAATTATTAAATTGGCTAAAATTTGGTAAACATTAGATTTAATAATTTATGTTAGTTTATTAGTTGAATTAATTTTATAAATTAATTCAAGATAAATATGTTGAATTATTTGGATAATATTTTATTTTCTATAAGATTATCCAGATATGACTATTTTGATTAGATAACTTTTCTATTGGGATATTTGACTTAAAACTTAGGCTCTATCTAATCTCAGGTCAAAAATGAGATATTCTCAAGCATCAAATTATTGCAAGTTCGGTAGGCCAATGCATTAGTTCAACTTGCCGATGGAGTAAGTTCGCAAGATGATTTTCCTATTCGGCCTGCCAGTCCTACGATAATTTGTATACGCATTTAAGGCACATTTTTCTTCAAAAGATGATCTAGATTTGAATTTTGAGGTCTTATCTAATAGGTATTAACCCTAGATTCTATCATTATAAATAAGGGTGAGTTTTCTCAATTATTTAAATCAGTTGAGAAGCATAGAGTAAGTACTCTAGTCTGAGAAACTCTGAAACTCTCTGAGAGCTATTGTTGGCAATCAAAAAACCTAGCTCTAGGTCTTCTCAAGTTGTTGGAACAAGAGTCATTGAAGGAATAGCTGTACAACAAGTGACAACCTACACTCCGATCATGGATAGAGAATAACAAAGAAAGCCAGTTGGTTGAAGCTCTTCTAGAATGTTTTTTGTATACAGATTTGAGTCTACTTTGGTATACAAAAGGTTAGTAAGATCTGTCATTAATTTATAAATATAGCATGGCTAGCTTGTGTATTGGAAAATACTTTGATCTAAAATTATAAAATTTCACTACGTACTCGTTTTTCTAACAATTGGTATCAGAGGTAAGGTGTTTACGTAAATTTATGAGTTTGAGATCATGTTATATATAGATATTATGTGATCTTGGTCTCTTCTTTGTTTGAATTTAATTTTTTAGAGAGTTGGCATTCTAGGTTTCTATATAATTAATGTTGTTATGAGATTATATGGTGAATGTTTATTAATTAATTATGGTTGATTAAATTACTAGTTAATTATTTATTAATTAATTAATTTATGTTAGTTATGGTTCATTTGAGGTTTGAATGTGTATCTATGTTTTTTCATGTAATTAGATTATGGTCTATCATCACCGTCTAGAAATTATTATTTTAATTTTAAATTTGTAAAGTTTTGTAACTTAATAATTTTTCAAAGTAAAGACGGATCGAGAACACAAAGACGATTGAAGTTTAATTGAATTTCCTGAGTTTCTAAAATTCTTATGTTTTTGAATTGCTAAAAATAAGATTGAAAAACTGCTTAAAAATAGTTTTTTGGAAAAACATGAATTCATCCAGTAGGCAAACCAAACCCTCAAGTTCAACAAACTAATGGTCGCAAACTAGCAAGTCGAACTTCCAAGTTAGTAGGCCATCATTAGGGTAGAATTTTTCGACTATGGCAATAGGCCAAACCTATAGGTTTGGCATGCTGATGGTTATAACCAAAGGCCAATGATCAAGTTCAAGAGGCCGGCAGAAAGTAGTACAATTCCAGAAAAGGTGTGTTTTTGGGTTAGTTTTCTTTTTATTTTTGAGACAATACTGAGAAGCATAAAATTTTATGTCGATAGAAAATATCAAGCATTTGATCTTTTAGGGATTGAAGAATAGAAGATGGATGCCACATGAAGAAGGATATAACTTGAAGATACAAGATGAAGAATCGATAATATGTTTCAATTGATCTTTTGTATCTTTATTTTCCTTTCTCTAGGATGGAACCATGATATTATAGCTATTTACTTATTATTATTTTGCTTGTGGGTTTGTATGTTGAATTGCTTATCTACATTATAATATGATTTGCCATGTTTGTTGATAACATGCTATGTAGAATAAGGAGTGCCGCTCATTAAAAAAAATAGTTCATACATGTTAACATAAAACCTTAACTTTCAAAATATTGAGTGAGAGAAGGTTTTTGAAAAGAGAACCTACGACCTCTATCATTAGTCTATCAGTACCACATGGTGGTTGCGATCCCTAGGGAGGGATTTCATCATGTATCGGGTTATGTCTCCAAAGGGATAATTTATTTTAGCATGATTTATGGTTGTACACCCCTAGCTGATGATTATAAATCATGGATAAAATAGTTAAAATGATAGTTATACACTCAAGATTAATTTTATTATTAAACTCCCCTAGGAGCTCTGTTAATGAAATTAATGGCTAAAGAAAATGATTATTAATATATGCTAGATCATATGGGTCTTTGGATGACATATATTTATTAGAGGGGACCTATGTTCCAAATTGAATTTGGCCTGTCTCCCTTGGGCGGCTTGTTGAATTCTGAGTTCGGAATTATTGTTGTAAGGTTGTGATTTTTTCAAGGTTTTGACACGTAAACACAATTGTATGTTTACTTGTTTGTATTGTCTTACTAAACTATCATGGAATGTCTGCTTATATTTGATACATGAATCTTTATTGTAGATTAAAATGTCTAAAAATGCTTTATCTTTGATACTTGATAAGAACCAATTAACAGGTGAGATTTATAATGATTGGAAAAGGAATCTAACCATCGTCCTATCCTTTGAGTAACTAAAATTTGTGTTGACAACACCGTATCGTCCCAAAACTTCCAAGGAATCTACTAATGAGTATACCCAAGCGTATAATCGTCGAAAATATGCTAACAATCTGGCTTGTTGTTATGTTATGGCTAGCATGAATAACGTGTTGCAGGCTTAACATGAAGATTATAAGATTGCAAAATAGATCTTGGATAATCTTGAAGACATGTTTGGAGGCCAAGCCCTAACAAAATGGCAAGAGGCTCTTTGGAAACTTTTGAACTCAAACAAAGACCAAGGATTCCTATGAAGGAGCATATGATGTTAATCATAGGTTACCTTGTTGAGGCACAAACCCATGGAACTGATATCGATGCTGAGTCATAGATGACTATGTTTTTTGAGACTCTGTCTAAGGAATTCATCCCATTTAGAGCTTCATATAATTTGAGTAATAGACAGGATATAACCTTGACAGACTTAATGAAGTAGTTATTGGAGTTCAAAAATTTGATCAAGAAAACTCTTGCAGGTGGCGAAGCCAACTTGGCGACAGCATTTTGTTCCAATCCTAATCTAGGGAATGGCAGGGCGCAGAAAGCTAAGAACAAGAAGTTTTCTATTCTTATAAATGGCAAAAACAACAAGAATAAGAAAAACAACCCAAAGAAGCTAAAGTGCTTCTGCTGTAGGAAAGTTGGGCACATCAAGAAGAAGTACAAGGACTTCCTTTTCCAAGGAGGTAAGTGTGAACTTCTGGTTATTGAAACTTGTTTACTTTAGGAATCAAGTGGCACTTGGATCATAAATTCTAGAGCAACTAATCATGTTTGTATTTCTCTACAGGGGTTCAAAGAATCGAGAAGTCTGCTGCATGAGGACTTCACATCACAGATAGATGATGGATCCTTGGTGTTGGGTGAAGTAGCGGGAAACTTCCATCTTTATTTTGATAATTATAGGATTTGAGTTTTGAAAGATTATTTTTATGTTCCTAGACTTGGAAGGAATTTGATATCTGTAGCTTGTTTAATTAAAGATTTTTATTCAGTTTCTTTTAATAATAAAGTGGTGATTCGTCAAAACAAATCTTTTATTTGTAATGGATGGATGCAAAACAATCTATATTTTATCAAACCTAAGATAGACATACTGCTTGATACTAAGGTTAATGATAATAGCTCAAAAAGATTTAAGACTTCTCACTGCAATATGACTTATCTTTGGCATTTACGATTAGGTCATATTAGCCTAAATAAGATTCAATGTTTGGTAAAGGATCAACCTTTAAGTCATTTAGAGGTAGAATCTACACCACAATGTGAATCTTGTTTGGAGGGCAAAAAAACAAAAAGACCATTTGGGTCTAGAAGCAAGAAGGTTGAAGGGGTTCTAAAACTTTTGCATAGTGATGTTTGTGGTCCCATGAAAAGCGGGGCATGAGGAGGGTATGCATACTTCGTCACGTTTATTGATGATTACTCAAGATATAGGTATGTCTACCAAATGCGTCATAAAAGCCATACTTTTGACAAGTTTAGGGAGTTTCAAGCTGAAGGGAAAAAGCAATTAGGTAAGCCCATAAACACACTTCAATCTAATCAAGGTGGTGAATAGCTCTCCGATGAGTTCTTGGAACACCTATTAGAGAATGGGATTTTATCCCATTTGATTTCACTGGGCACTCCGTAGCAAAATGGCATAGCTTAGAGAAGAAATAAAACTTTGTTAGACATGGTTAGGTCCATGATGAGTTATTCGATGTTACATTTATCCTTTTAGGGATATGCACTACAAACCGCATGTTATCTTTTCAACAATATGCCTTCAAAATCGGTTCCTAAAACTCCTCACGAGTTGTAGTGAGGTAGGAACACATCCCTAAACCATATTTGCATATGGGGATGTCTAGCTCATGTCCTTTATAAGGAAGCAAATAAGTTGAAGCACGTTCAGAAGTTTGCATGTTCGTAAGATATCCAAAAGGGACTAAAGGGGGTTATTTCTATAACCTAAAAGAAAATATGGTTATGGTTTCCATAACCTAAAAGAAAATAAGGTTATGGTTATTTCAACGAATGCAACAATGCTTGAGGAAAATTATATGAACGACTTTAAGACTCAAAGTAATGTGGTACTCAAGGAGTTGGTGAGCGATTCAATCACTTTAAGGGTTCTGGTTGAAACCAATCCAATCAATCTAGAAATAGCAAGTAAACAACAGCCTAAAGGGCTTCAACATAGTGGGAGGATTGGGCGTCAACGTGAGAGGTATATGTTCAATGGTGAAGCCTACTTGGCTGAACAGGCTGAACATGACAGGGATTCTTACACTTATACAGAGGCTATGGAGGATGTTGATTTAAAGCTTAGGATAGAAGCTATGAACACTGAGATGAAGTCCACAGAGACTAATTAGGTCTAAGAACTTATGGATCTTCTTCAAGGAATAAAACCCTTTGGGTGTAAGTGGATCTACAAGAGAAAGAAAGGCACAAATGGGAAAATTGAAATCTATACGGCTAGATTGGTAGCTAAAGAATACAGGCAAAAGAAAGGAACCAATTACTAGAAAACCTTGTTTCCTATTGCTTTGCTTAAGTCTATCTACATTCTCTTATCTATAGCTACCACTCTCGACTACGAGATTTGACAGATGAAAGTTAAGATGGCCCTTTTGAATGGCTATCTTGATAAGTCCATATATACAGAGCAGCCAGATGGGTTCAAGGCTAAGGGTCAAGAGGGTAACGTTTGTAAGCTACTAAAGTCAATTTAAGGACTTAAGCAGGCTTCTTGATCTTAGAACATAAGATTTGATCAGGTGATCATGACTTATGGGTTTAGACAAAAGGTGGATGAACCATGTGTTTACAAACACATTAAGGACGAAAAGGTGGTTTTTCTGCTGCTCTGTGTAGATATCATTCTACTAATTGGCAATGACGTTGGGGCATTATCTTTGGCCAAATTATAATTGATCAATCAATTTGACATGAAAGACATAGGTGAAGCTAATAATGTTCTCGGTATCTAGATCTTTTGAGATAGGAAGCACAAAATAAAAGTGTTTTCCCTAGCGACATATAATGAAAAAATTCTCGAGAGTATGCAATGTAGAATTCCAAGAAAGGTGGGCAACTATCTAGGGTTAATATTACTCTTTCTAAGACAGACTCACCAAAGTTTGATGAAGAAAGAAAATACATGAAGAGGGTGCCTTATGCTTCGACAGTGTGTAGTCTCCCATATGTTACACTTTGCACAAGACTGGACATTTGTTATGCGATTGGGATAGTAAGCCGATTTCAGTCGGATCTAAGACCAAACCACTAGGTTGCGGTCAAGCATTTTTTTCAAGTACCTAAGAAGGACTCAAGCGTACATGGTTATGTATTTGGGTAAGGATCTAACAACTCTAGGATACACTGATTCAGATTTTTAATCCTTTTTAGATTCAAGAAGATTGACTTCTGGTTTTGTGTTTACTTTGGGCAATGATGCCATTATTTGGAGAAGTGTCAAGCAAGATTGCACTTCGAATTCAACGATAAAGGCGGAGTATGTGGCAGCTAGTGATGCTTCGAAAGAAGCAATATAGCTCTGCAAGTTCCTTAGGGATCTTAAGGTAGTTCTTTGTGTGGATAAGTCGACATCGCTATATTGTGATAACACTACAACGATAGATAATGCTAAGAAACCAAGATTTCACAAGAAGAATAGACATGTTTATCGGGAGTATCATGGGATAAAGGACAACATGGTGAGTGGAAATGTGGAAATATGTTTCATTGTGTCTCAAGACATTATAGCCTATCGAGGCTACGGGGATGCATAACATATCACATTTACTCACTTACTACAAGTGAGAGATTGTTAGATATGATGCCCTAAGGAGTAATATATTGTAATATTTTTTTAGAGACATTTCAACAATAAAGAGTTTATTATTCATATACCACTTATTGTCCTCTTTATATGCATATTTTTTGAATATATGATAAGCAAACAAAAGTCTAAGACTGTCGGTTTAAACCTTTAGAATTGTGCATATGATGGACAGATTATGTGAAAGACATGAATCTTAACAATGACGGTCTAAATCATAAAATCCGCAATTAAGGGAATAAAGTTGGGCTCTTTATTCATGCTAAGATTGTTTTGTTATCTACATCCCTAACAAAAGATGGCTTGTCTTGGTCATCAGAGTGGGATTCCATAAGTAGAAATATTAGTGCATTGTCAAAGGTTACAATGTATTAGATCAGGGACATAAAAGTTGAATTGATTTGGTTAATAATTTTGTTTATGCAAATCAATTCACTTTAGAAAATAATGTGTTTAAATGACTAATAGATCTATATTCTTGACTTATGTCTTTTGATGTACTAAAAGTTGACATCCTGACTTTATGATAGTATGCATACTAGTACATTGGAGACATGACTCTTGATTGTGTAGACTTGATTCATAGATATGGAATCCATAGCTCTTTTTGTAGAGTAAATAATAGTCTCTTATTTGTGTTATCCTATCATTGGAAGACTAGAGTGCTTAACTATTTAGATACATAGGTGTAAACGAATGGTATACTGTCTTTAGATAGTAAGTATTCTAATCATGAGATAATAGAATGTAAGATAACAATAATCGAAAAAGTAAAACAGAATTTATCCTTAAGCTGACTATGAATATCATATGGGGATGTAACACATTATGATATGTCATGAACGGTTACCTTGATAAAGCTTTGTAATTTTATACAATTCAAGAGTGTAGCTCTAAGCTTTTAATAGAATAACATTAGAGTTGATAAATATAAAATATTTATCGGGATATTGTATTTTATAATTATAGGAGCTTAAACTATGTACGTCCATCGATTCCCCTTTGCTGGCTCATAAAAATCCTATAACAATACAGCATGTTTTTCCTACATATTGATGACTTATGTGAAATTAGATTAGTTGAAATTCGATAAACATCAGATTTAATAATTTATGTTAGTTTTTCAGTTGAATTAATTTTATAAATTAATTCATAATAAACATGTTGAATTATTTAGATAATATTTTATTTTCTATAAGATTATCCAAATATGCTATTTTGATCAGATAACTTTTCTATTGGGTTATTTGAATTAAAACCGAGGTTTTATCTAAGAATCACTAGTGGAAAATGAGATAATCTCAAGGATTGAATTATCACAAGTTCGGTAGGCTGATGCATTAGTTTAGCCTATCAAATGAGTAAGTTCGGCAGGCTGATCACCCAATTCGACAGGCCAATCACCACCTAGTTCGACTTGCCAAACTTGCGATGATTTATATATGCGTTTTAGACGTGTTTTTCATCAAAAGTTGATGCTGATTCAAATTTTGAGGCCTTGTTTGATATGTATTAACCGCAAATTCGACCACTATAGATAGGGATAAGTTTTCTTAGTTGTTTAGATCAGTTAAGAAGCATAGATTGAGTACTCCAGTCTAAGAAACTCTAAAACTCCCTGTGAGCTATTATACACAATCAAGAAACTTAGCTCTAGGTTTGCTTAAGTGGTTAGAAGGAGAGTGGACGGAGGAAGTACTGTACAACGTATGACAACCCACACTCTAATCGTGGATAGAGAATAGCAAAGAAAACTAGTTGATTGAGGCTTTGGAACATACTTCTCTACACAAATTCTAGCCTACTTTGGTATACAAAAGGTTAGTAAGATCTATCATTAATTTACATATATAGTATATCTAACTTGTGTTTTGAAAAATACTTTGATTTAAAATTTTTAAAATTCTGTTGTGTACTCGTTTTTCCAACAATTAGTATCAGATCCATGGTTTTTACGTAAATTTATGAGTTTATGATCATGCTATATATAAAGATTATGTGATCGTGTTCTTTTCTATGTTTGATTTAACTTTTTAGAGAGTTGGCATTCTAGGATTTCTATATAATTAAATTTTATCATGAGATTATATGGTGAATGTTTATTAATCAATCATGGTTGATTAAATTATTATTTAATTATTTATAAATCAATAAATTTATGCCGGTTATGGTTCCTTAGAGGTTAGAATATATATCTTAGTTTTTCATGTAATTAGATCGTGGTCTTTCATCATAGTGTAGTAATTATTATTTTAATTTTAAATTTGTAGAATTTTGTAACTAAATAATCATACAAAGTGAAGATGGGTCTAGAATACGAAGATGATTAGAGTTCAATTGATTTTCCTGAGTTTCTAAAATTTTTATATTTTTAAATTGTTAAAAATAAGATTGGAAATTTGCTTAAAAATAGTTTTCTAGAAAAACATGAATTCATCTAGTTGACAGGCTGAACCCCTCATGTTCGACAAGCTGATGGTTGCAAACTGGCAGGCCAAACTTCCAAGTTGGCAGGCAGTCCACAAGGCAGAAATTTGTTAGCACTGGCGGCAGGTCGAACCTATAGATTGGCATGCCAATGCTTATAACGGACAGGCCGATGATTAAGTTCTACAGGTCGGTAGAGAGCAATACATTTCCAACAAGGGTGCGTTTTTCGATCAGTTTTTAATTTTTTTAAAGAAAATCCTAAGAAACAAGAAATCTTATAATGACCAAAAAATAAAGCATTTGATCTTTGAGGGACTGAAGAATAAAAGATAGATGCCATATGAAAAATGATATAACTTAAAGATATAAGGTGAAGGATCGATAATATATTTCGATTGATCTTTCATAATTTTTATCTTCTTTTCTCTAGGATGGAACCATGATATTACCACTGTTTGTTTATTATTATTTTGCTTGTGGCTTTGCATGTTGCATTGCTTTTCTGCATTATAATATGATTTGCCATGTATGATGATAACATGCTATGTAGCATAATGAGTGCTTCTCATTAAAAAAAAAATTGTTTATGCATGTTAACATAAAATTTTGACTTTTAAAATATTGAGTGGGAGAAGGTTTTTGAAGTGGGAACCTACGGCCTCTATCATTAATCCATAGGTAGCACATGGTGGTTCCAATCTCTAAGAAGGGATTTCATCATCTACTGGGTTAGATCTCCAAAGGGATAACTTATTTTAGCATGATTTATGATTGTACACCCCTAGATGATGATTATAAATCACATACACAATGGTTGAGACGATGGTTATACACTTAAGATTTATTTTGTTATTAACCTCCCCTAGGAACTCTGTTAATGAAATTAATGGCTAAAGAAAACGATTATTAATATATGCTAGATCATGTGGATCGTTAGATGACATATATTGGTTAAAGGAAACCCGTGTTCCTAACTGAAATTAGCCAGTCTCTCCTAGGTGGCATGTTGAATTATGAGTTAGGAATTATTATTGTAAGGTTGTGATTTATTTAAGGTTTTGAAACATAAACACAATTGTATGTTTACTTGTTTGTGTTATCTTAATAAACTATTATGGAATGTTTGCATATTTTTGATATATGAATCTTTATTGTAGATTAAAATATCTAAAAACACTTTATCTTTGAAACTTGATAAGAACAAATTACCTAGCGAGAATTATAATGATCAAAAAAGGAACCTAAACATCATCCTATTCTTTGAGAAACTAAAATTTGTGTTGACATCACCATGTCAGCCTATAAATTGACTGTCTCGGCCATATTCAAGGTGGACGAAATAGCCTTTCCTGTTAAGCAAGAACCAAAAATGCTATCTAACCTCAACCCACGAATGCCAGAAAAACTGCAAACCACACCGGTAGAAGACCTAATACCATACCACTTAGACCCTAAACACCCTGACAGAACAATCCTACTTGGATCTCAACTAAAGCCTAAGATCTAGGACATGTTCACTTGGTCTCATAACAACATGCTCGGCATCGACCCCGACATAATCTGCCACCACCTCTATGTCCATCCTAAAGAGAAGAGCATTTAACCTAGAGAGGTATGCCACCATCAACGAGGCTGGGTTCATTTAGGAGGTCACATACCCAAAGTGGTTGGCGAACATAGTCTTGGTCAAAAAGGCCAATAAGAAGTGGTGGCTCTGCATTGAGTATATAGACTTCAATGAAGCCTACCTAAAGGACTGCTTCCTGTTACCATAGATAGACCAACTAGTGGACGCAACGGCTGGGCATGAGTTGCTAAGCTTCATGGATGCCTACTCTGGATACAACCAGATTAGGATGGCCAAGGAAGACCAAATAAAGACCACTTTCACCACGGACCAGGGACTGTTATGTTGTGTGGTTATGCCATTTGGACTGAAGAAAACTAGGGCCACCTACCAGCACCTTGTAAACAAAGCGTTTGCTCAGCTAATCAAGAAAACCATGGAAATATATGTCAACGACATGCTCCTCAAGTCGGCCTGAGCTGCATACCACATTGCCGATCTCCAAGCTAGTTTTGACTTACTCTAGGAATACAACATGAAACTTAACCTAACCAAGTGTGTTCTCAAGGTGGAATTTGGCAAGTTCCTTGGGTTTATGGTCAACCATCACTGTCTTGACGTCGATCCCACCAAAGCCCAAGCCATGTTAGATATGCACTCTCCCCGCACTATCAGAGAAGTACAAAAGCTAATCGGCATGGTAGTAGCCCTGTCCAAGTTTGTCTCCTAGTCTACCGACAAGTGCCAACATTTTTTCTAGGTACTCAAGGGGAGGTTTGAGTGGAGCAGGGTGTGTAAAAAAGCATTCCATAATCTCAAAAGAAATTTGGCCATGGCCCCACTCATATCTAAACCTTTACAGAGAGAGACGCTCTTTGCCTACCTGGTTGTTTTCGAGAAGGCAATTAGCTTGGTTCTTGTCCAAGAAAACGATAGTATTCAAAAGCTGGTCTACGACACTAGCAAAGCTTTCTAGGGCACCAAGGAGCGATACCCTCCATTGAAAAAGTTGGCACTTGCCCTCATCACCTCTACCTGAAAGCTCTAACCTCACTTCCAAGGACACATAATTTAAGTCCTGACCAAATATCTCTTAGGCCAAATCCTCCAAAATCCTGAAATCTCTGGTAGAATGGCCAAGTGGCCAGTTGAGCTTGGGCAATATGACATAATTTTGTGCCCTAGACGGCCATAAAAGCGCAAGCTTTGGCCGACTTCATTGTAAAATTCATGATTGCTGGGCAGATTACCCCTTCAGTCAAGAAGGCTCCTATTGAAGACCATGATGCCCCTAGCTACAACTCTACTAAGCCTGAGCCTGCATGGAAACTGTTTACGGACAGACCATCAAGTGTGAACAGTCTGGCGTAGGTCTTATCCTCACTAGTCTGGATGGCTACAAGACGAGTTACGGACTCTATTTCGCTTCGAGGCATCCAACAATGAAGCCGAATATGAAGCCTTGATAGCCAAACTCAAAATCACGTGAGACCTCAGGGTGGATTGCATTCACATCTACAACGACTTGATGCTTGTTGTCCAGCAAGTTACCGATGGGTTCTAGGCCCAAATTGAATCCCTGGCTACGTACCTAAAAGAAGTCAAAGCCTTGTTTGGACAAGTCAGAGCCTATTATTTTGTTTAGATCCCAAGATCTGAGAACACTAAAGCAGACAAGCTCGCTGGACTAGCCTCGGGCCTAAAAGACAATGATTTAACGTTAATTCCAATCGAGACGCTAGCTGAGCCGGACATCAGCAAAGAAGTAGAAAATGTAGCCGATGAGCAAACAAGCACATGGATGGACCTGATCATCCAATACCTAACCACAGTAGGGCTGCCCCAAGACAAAGAAGAAGCCTGGCACATTCGCAACAGCTTGGCTTGGTATTCGATGATCGGGGGGAAAGTTTATAGACGCAGCTACACCACACCCTCCTAGAAATGTGTTCAGCCCCAAGAGGCTCAATACCTCATGTAAGAGATTCAAAGCGAGTTATGTGACAATCATGCAGGGGGCGCTCTTTATCATTTAAGTGCCTCCGCAAGACTACTATTGGCCAACCATGTACCAAGATTGCAAGAAATCGCATGCAAGTGCCTCAAGTGCCAGCAGTTTGCCTAAGTAATTGTACAACATGTCAAGCCGCTCAACTCCATGGTATCTACTTGGCCATTCGCCAAATGGGCTAGTAACCTAATCAGACCTCTACCCTTAGCCCAATCACAATTCAAATATTGTATAGTAGCCATTGATTACCTTACCAAATGGGTAGAGGTCGAGCCCTACACCAACATGACTAAAGCCAAGTGCACCAACTTTATTTAGAAGAACATTGTTTGTCGATACAACATCCCATAAACCACAGTCATCGTCAACACAAAGTAGTTCAAAGTAGCCAGTCTCCTCTAAATGAGTGAACAACTTGACATCAAGAAAGTATTCTCCTCACCTAGGTACCCTTAGAGCAATGGACAATTGAGGTAATCAATAAGACCATTAAGGACAACTTGAAGAAGAAACTAGAAGGGCTCAAAGGTGAATGGATCAACGAGCTCCTGAAGGTACTCTAGGTATGCCACACTACTACTTAGATTGCCACGGGAGAAACCCCGTTGCCCTTGGTCTACGAAGCTGAAGCTATAATCCTAACCAAGGTCAGTTTCCTGAGCTTTAAGGTCGAACACTATGACAAGTTACGAAACACCGAGCTTATGATGTCCGAAATTGATCTCTTAGAAGAAAATAGAGACACTGCCCTTATCCGTATTACTGCCTGAAATCAAGCTGCTGCATAGTGTTATAATAAATAGGTTCATCCGAGAAGGTTTATAGTCGATGATTTAGTCTTGTAGAAATCCATCATTCAGCAGCCCGAGCTCAGCTACTTTAGATCAAGTGGGACAGCCTATTCAAAGTGGCTGGCATCGTTTGACTAGGCACATACAAAATAGCTTATATGGAAAGGAATAAGCTCAGCCACCCTTAGAATGTCAAGCACTTAAAGAAATTTTATTGTTGACACGAGCTAGAATGCCTTTTTTGATCTTTGGCCTCAACAATCTTTTTGTAACCAAATGAACTACTGAGCAAAAGCATAGAATGTACAAAAAAGAAATATCAATGAATGATACAAATTTAAAGAATTTCTCCGAGCAATTCGAATTTTAAAAAGGGCCATAAATCCTGAAGAGGGAAGGCTACCCTAACTCTGTACTAAAGGGTTGGTGGGCTTATGTGCCGACCACAAGTGAACTTGAAATAATAGCCCATTAGTCCAATCCATCATGGACGACCCAACCAACAGTCAAACCGAACTGGTGATGACCCCGGCGACTTTAAACTCTCGACCACAATTAGACTTGTAAAAATGCTAAAGGACTTAAACAATTCTAGGGGGCATAGGGCACTGTGTGCCCTCATACGCATCCCAAATCAAACACGTCGAATAGACGTTCTCAAGTAAAAGGGTCCGAGAAAGTTGACATGATCCTACTCGGCCCAACAAAATTATATAATAAACAATAAAAATATAAAATAACCTGATAAACATCAAACTTGGGAAAGATAAAAATTTTTTATTAATGAGTCTGTGGGAGGTTCAAATAATTAAACACCTCCCAAAGCTGGATAGAGAAGGATAAAAGTAAAAAATACATAATGGGGGCTGCCAAGTTTGGGCTCTAGCCTTGCCGTTGTTAGCATCAAGTTCGACGACCATGTCCTGCCCTTTCGGAGCTTGGACCTCCTCGACCTCCTCTTCTTCCCTGCCAGCCTCGAGGTCAATGATGAGTGGCCAGTCCATGGCAGCAGCCTAGAGATGTTTTTCTAGAAAGTGTTCTTGTAAATCCTTCATCCTAAGGTAGTAATTATCTACATAATCAATAAAGCCCTTGAATTCCTCTACTACTTAGGCTAGCCTGCTAGGTAGCTCCTCCCTCAAAAACTACTCGTGCTCATCTTAAGTAGCCTATACCTTGTTTATTTCTTCAAGGAGGCTGGCTTGAGCCTATTCCACCTCCACCCATGCCTAGGTAGCCTTCTCTTGAGCTTTATTGTACTCATCCTCAACTCGGGTCACCTCGGCCTTCACTTGGGAAAGCTCATTCTCCTTTTCCTCAAGCAGCTTTTCCACCCAATCTTTCTCCTTGGCAGCCTTGTCAGCCTTTCTTTGCTTGGTGTGGAATGTGTGTTTGGCTAGGAGGTCGGCGACCTTCAGGTGCAAGCAGGCCTACAAGAGCATTTATTACATACCAAGAAAATAGAAAACAATAATTAATAAGAAGCTTGGAATTTAAACTGGCATACCTAGACAGTTAGCTAGAAGGCTGAATGGAAGCAGTCCGAGAACATCTGCTCCCTGACTGTAGCAAAAAACTCCTCATCCAACATGGCCCCCTGATGGTTTCAACCATTAGGGGGTGTGATGGGCACTGCCTCCTCAGCTGATCGACCAGCGGCAACGGGGTGATGACAGTAGGAGAAGGAAGGTTAACGTCAGCATGGCTTAACGAGTCCCTTAGTCTCGGCGACGGTGGCGGGATGGTAGCGATAGGGCGTGTGGGTTCCTTGATCCTCCTCCTCTTGGGTCGAGAGACCTCTTTCCCCTTTGATCAGTTGAGATTCTCTCTATCATCCTCTACCTCGCTTGCCTCAACATTCCCTTCGAAGACATGTCTATAAGAAGAAAAATTATCAAGTCAAATTGGGCTCGGCAACAACATAAAAAAAAAAACTTAGGGCAAACCTTTGATCTTGAGCTGGCTTGGTGGGTAAAGCAGCTTGATCATGTCCCCGAGCTCTTCGTTGGCTAGAGACCATGCCATGGCTGTCCGGCCGCCCTACTCGACCATAGCCCTTATAGATAAATCCACAACTCTGCACTAATTGGTGCTTTCTCTAGAGGTGCTCCACAAGGCCTCTATTAGCTGTTGCACAAGGATTCGACTCCTTAGGAAGAACATTTGCCTGGGTCGGATGGACTTAGCCTATACTCAGGCAGTAACTCATCTTCAAAGGTCAGCACATGGTCTCACATCAACCCTCGGATAGAGATCAACCTTCTGCCTAGATCGTGACACTTGTCACCTACCATCTGACATTACTTGATGTGACACATGCATTATGGGCCAAATCCACCTAACACCCAGTCTAAGCGGTTGCCTATAAATTGAAAGCACTTATTACAATTGAAGGTGATGTGGACTTTGTCACCTAACTCTACTCTTGATCTTGGCCAAATAGGTACTTAACTTGAGCATCAGAGAGCCTTTAACTGGCACCACACTAATGTCCCCTTTTGATCTCCAATGCGTACTCTCTTCTTGTGCAAGTCTATTTTGGGAAGCCAGGACGAACAAGAAAGGTAGTCTGACCACTGTGTATAGCCGCACGTAGTATTGATCACTAGCTGAGCAAGCCGAGCATCAACACATGAAATACGGAGGATTTACTACTTTAGTAGTATTTATTGGTTATATTTTTGGTTTCTACTTTTTAATAAATACGGACAAGCTATTAATTTATTTTGTTGAATTATATTTTTTGTGAAATGTTTCAATGTTTTATTTGCGTTATGAACCTTATCGTTTATGGACAGACTAACCTCATATTTTAATGGTTTTTTCATTGTTTAATTCATTTAAAGTTATATATACTTATATCTCTTCCTAGAATTAATTAAATATATCTTCTTCTTTTTTCAGATTTAGGACCGTAGCCCTGTCACGGAAGTGTTTGACAAATTTGCTTGCACTGGGTACGTGTAAAATTTCATCATGTGCTGTGATGAATATAATTGGGTTTTATCATTTCACTTTTTTTTTTTTTTTTTTTTTTTTTAAGGGATCATTTCACTTATTAAAATATAAGCTCTTCTCAAATTTTCATGATTGATTTCATCCCTCCGACCAAAGCCTTGAATATGGCTACATTTGTCTGTTAGAAATGCATGCAGATACCGAAAGTGAAAAACTGTTAATCACATGAAAAGATCGAAAAAGACCTCCTAAACCCTTTTTTCCTTGAAAGCTGTAGCCTTTCAACCGAGCAAAGAAAACGCTCGTATACATAAGTAATTAATTAATAATTGATAGATTACTGATACTCCAATCAGCTAATAAAATAGTTCATTAACTGTACGTGTTAGTTGAGTCGTCTCGCAGCAGTTTTGGCAGTTTTTTTCTGGTAAGGTCGGTTTTTTCTTTTTCCTAGGATTCCTTCAATTACATCTTTTGGGAAATGTTCCTGCCACCTGTGGTCACACTTGCCATCTGTGCTATCTGACTTGAGCTTTAAGATCCGGGGCTAACAGATGAAAGGTTAACTGATACTAAAACATAATAGTACATGCGCAACATATACATATAAATATATATCTCTATATGTGTATGTATATGTATGTATGCATATATTTAATTTAGCTTTTTGCTCGAATAGTATTTATTTCATAACATCTGACTCTTAACTTCTTTAATTTTGTTTTATGCATGTGACGGATTTGACACAAGTTGCATTATTTGATAGGATAAATATTCTTAAGCATGTTATGTTTAGTAATGGACATATTCATAAATAAATAAAGTGAATTTTTTGTTATATTTGTGTGTACTATTTTTAATAATTTATGAATATCATTAAAATTTCCTGATTATTTATATGACATTCTACATTGTATTTAAAGTGTTATATACAAGAGGAGAATATTTATAGATAATAATTAAAATAGTAATTAACATATAATTAGTTATTCAATTAAAATATGAAATCTTTAATTAATTGTTACTGGTGCAAGTCATTTCCATTAAGAGTTCAACGGTCTCATCCGAACTTTTATTTTTTGTACCATTAAATGAGTACACTATGCAAAATGAGATTACGTAGGACCCGCACATGATGTGATATGAATGACTAAATTTTTTTTCTTAAAATGTAACAAGTTTTAATCATGGCAACTAATGGTCATATGTAAGATTATCTTAATCTTAAGTTATTAACAGACTCCTATTTATGAAATTCTGTCTTTTGATTTACTCGGTACGGATTCAAGAATCTAATCCTATTCCTTGTATTTTGAACACATAATAAAGTAGGTAGCTAGGAATGTTGATATTACATTATGGAAGAATCCATCCTTTTTTTTTTAACAAAAAGTAAATAAATAGATCTCTTGAGTATTAAGTCAGGTCTTGAATTATATGAGCTCAAATTCACAATTAAACTCATGAATTTATTATTCGTTAGAAAATTAATAGCACTCAAAGATAAAGATGTGATTAGAGAAATTAACGGAATTTACCTAACTAGCACTAATTATGAATTACTAATAGAGGATGAATTTATATGCAATAACTATATCAAATGGATAACTCTAAAAAAGGAGCAATTATATATCTATCAATTTCAAGTTTTTTAGTGGATGAATATTAGAATTAAAAAATAGTGATATAGTAATTAAAGAGTTTAAGTAATATATTAGTTTTATTAGAGCTCAAAATTATGAGTCCATTAATCCCCCTGCTCTCCTTACAAATACTATTTGGACAAGTGACATTATTGGTTTAATTTATTAATTTAGAATTATGGAATTCTAAATTTATAATCACTCAAAATAAATTAATTTTGAATTAATTTATAATTATTAAAAAATAACAGTATTGAATAAATAGTAATTAATTTTAGAAGACATACAGGACCCATTGTTTGTGGCGCGCACATGGCGCATGGAATTTCTAATCGTATTCTCCAAGTTTTCTAGTTTCTAAAAGCTTCTAATTTTGAAGAATATGATTTTTCCAAATTGGAATTTTCTTTTATTTCTAGAAACAATCAAATTAAGCAACAAGCAGTATTTTTCTCTCTTTTGACTGATAGTTAGTGCCATACACACAAATACTATATCTATGTATGGCACCCATCATCTGATAAGGAAGAGGAAACTTCATCTTTTATTTTATAATTAAATATGTGATATTTAATTTAAAATAGAAGCTTGCAAAATTTACTAAATCCTCATTCTCTATAAATAAAGTACTCCTCTATTTATTCTACAGATAATGAAGAGACTTAGTTAGACTGTAAAAATCCTTCTAGTATTCCTAGCATAAGTGTGTGGAGAGAGAAAGAAGAGAAGAATTGAAGAAGCGTTATTCCATTCTTAGTCTCGCTTTAAGATTAGTGGGAGACTACAAGTGAGAAGAATGATCCTATAAATCTTAATTCTTTCTACATTCACACATACTTATGTTCATTATGTGATAAGGACTCAACAAGAAAGACAATAGTTCATATAAAGAATGTCTCCCATAGAAGTTTTACATCCTAATTGATCCAACTGGTAAGCATTGATTATATATCTTTATTAAGTGTTAAATTAATAAAATCTATAAAGTGTTTCTTTACAAAAGTTTTATGAAAATTTTTGTTATATATGTCCCACACCTTTGCTACGTTATCATATATTTTCTTTAAAATCGCTTTAGAAAACTAACAATATTTTGCAAGGCCCTATAAAAAATGAAACATCTGCAAACCATAACAAGTTACAAACGACTACAGGTTAGCATAGTATGACTAGACCCAACTCCCAAGTACGATACACTGGTTGGAGGCATATAACCAAATGTAGTTAGCTAGGATATATATGGCGGAACTAGAATTTTATTTCAAGGGGCATAAACTGACAATTTAAAAAATAGCAAAAACATTTTAAAATATTGAGTCCTAATTTTATTTTTTTCGATGTTATTATACTATAAGAGATTATTTAGTTATTTTTAAGTAAAATAGATTGAAATATTATTTTCAATAGTACATTTTAGTTGGATTGTATTTGGTTGAATAGTATATATGTAAATGTAAGTGGAATGTATTTGAGTAATAAAGATTTTAGCTAAAAAATTAGATAAAAAATTATTTAGAAAGTATATTATAGGAAGTGCTAAAAAAAATGAAAAAAGGAATTAAAGTAGGGTGGTCACATTTGAAAGCAAAATTACCTTAACAAGGGAAAATTAGAGAAAAGTCCTCATATAAAAATAGTAATAAAGAGAGTTGCATTAAAAGAAAACCGTTTTAGAAAAACTAATTTTATGGGTCATCTTAAAAAATTATAAGAATTACAAAAAAAAAAATCTAAAAAGAGTAAATTATTAGAGAAAAAATATTTCAACTACACCTAGAATTTTATAAGAAAACACAAAACAAAAATAGAATAAACAATAAAATATATTGAAATTAGGATTATTGGATAGATATTTGAATATATATCTACTAACTTAGGTTAGGACCATATATATACATACATACATATATATATATATATATATATATGTATATATACTTGTAAAAGTTGAAATAAGTATATATATACACACAAATTTAAAAAAAAAATAAAAAATCCAGGGGGCATATGCCCCCCCTTTCGCCCACCTTCCTCCACCCCTAGATATATGTGTTTTGATTAGCCTAATCTTAACTTTGACATTATCAAAACCCTATAATTAATTTTAATTGTGCACTAGTGTTAAGGTTAAGCAACTAGTAACTAACAACGACGACTCCACACACAGTTGAGGGACATATGTCCTGCTTAACTTTTCACAAATAATTTTGTATCTAAGTATTCTTCTTTTAAAATTATGTTTATTGCTCCCATAAAATTAAAAAATTACTTTTTTCTACTTTCGATAATTGAAACTTATAACTATGTCAATCTCTAGGTAAAAATATTATCTCTTATATAGCACCCACATTAGGAAAATTATATGTGCATATATATACGGCTCCGCTACTGCTAGCCAGTTGCCTCGGTGGGAGTAATTTCTTAAAAAAGGGAAACTGAACAGTGTTTCGTGTGTGGTTTTGTTTTGTTTTGTCCTGTCTTTAAAGTTATAATCCAAATGCTGTTTCACCTTTCGACAATAATAGAAGCTCAACCGAGGGATAAAAAAATAACCAATTAGGCATGCCGCTCCACGTTCAATGCACGTGGGGAGTCAACTGCTTATGCAATGAATTATTTGATGATCATGGTCTTGTATGCATGATTTAGTGTTCGATATAGGGGATAGGACCAATCCGCGCTCGTTCTCCCTCCATTTTTTTTAGAGAGATCTAACGAAAAAAAGTGGGGATAAAGGATACATAAACATCTAAGGGGATGTATATTTTATTCCTCTTCTTTTTAGATTAAAAAAAATAAAAAATAAAGATATCTTGTTCATCTGCACGCTTGCACAGGCAAGCACATAGCCACATTGAATTTTTTTATATGAATCATTCCTAGGTTTGTTACTATTTCATTTAATAATTTCATTTTTCGTAAACAATAAAAAATCAATACTTCTTTTAAGTTATTGATTAAAAAAATAATTGTACCTAGCTTCATATCCAGGCATAAAGTTCACATATACCAGCCAAATTCAACATTTTGTCTGGCTAGCATAGATTCCATATCTGGAATGTTTAGTGCAAAAAGAATACCCATTGGTGTAAGTAATTTAAAAGGGTGTGATGAGCAAATGTTGTATGATAAATTTGAGTATTCGAAATGCAACGAGTCCACAGCTCAACCATCCCACCTAAAACGATACGCTATTTGATATAGTAATGATAAATTGTTGAACTATTATCTTTTCTATCTGGTTATTATTTATTTTAATGTAGGATGCTATTCTAATTTTCTTTTCAAACGTCCAATTTTATTACGAATAACGTTCCATGATCACGTGCCCATACTGCTATTTGCATGCATATTCCTGATACGTTTGATCATACTACCAAATTATGATCTGCTTGATTTACCATGTTAGCCCCCAATGGTTGAATTAGGAATATATGATCAACCCAATACTCTAATAATGTGAAAGTTCCCACTTGTCATGGACTCCTTACATGGCTCATGACCTTCCGTGTATACAATTTATATATACTATAGCATATTTATTATTTTCCTCGGATATAATTATTGTCTTGTATATAGATATGTAAAAGAATTAATGGCAAATCAGACTTAGAACTTCAATTAATCTTCGTAATACAAAATATTATTTAGTGCTCAACTTACAATTTACTGGTGATATATAGAGTGCTGGATATTAATAATGAAATAATAAAATAAAAGAGAACGATGATTCGAACAAAAAAAACTCAAACTTAAATTAAGCTCAAGTACAAAATTATTGTTTAATAAGACTTAAATTTGTATTTGAAACTCAACTGGAATAGAGCTTTGAATTGAAAAAATATATTCTACCTGTGCCTTAAATATTATAACTTTTTTGTTTCATGCTCAATTGAGATGTTCTTTTTTAATTTTGTTCAGAGGGAAGAGATAACTAAACCCCCATGCAATTGCCTATTAAAATATATCACAAACATTAAAGTTGTATTAGATTTATTACTAAACTAATTATTTTTAAATAGCTTTTTTCACTATCTATTCAATACAAATTTGGATTTTATTTTATATTCAAATTAACAGTTTAATTGTACATCCAAAAGTCAAGTCGGATCAATCCAAATCACATAGCTCGGATTACTCAATTCAAATTAAAAAGTTTAAATAATTACAATTCAAATCGCTAACCAAACATGGCCAATAGTTCTACGTGTTTCAATTATGTACCTAGCTATGTCTGTGGATTAGGAGAAGATGATTCACTATTAAAAAAAAAAAGCACTACTTAGGGGCTTAATTTAAATACTTATTGGGTGTAAAGTGCACTATATAGGTACACATTACAATTGGCTGAGTCACTCAAGACTATTAACTTCCGAGTTTGAAAATTTATACAAATAAATTCAAAATACTTATAAAAGGTAGCAATATATACAATGTTAACTTTTCCTAATATGCTCCACAAGGTGGATCTCAATAGGAACTTGGAAGGATTTATTTATTTATTTATTTAATTTTTTAATTTTTTTTAAAAAAATTACATAAAGTGGGACAATATCGGATTACTAATTGTGGAGGTGTCTGGCAGGGACGCATGGATGACAATCATCAAGAAGGGGCCGTGGACGACCATATGAATTGTCAAGGGGGTGTAACGCACAGGGCCGACAATCAATTAGAAATTAATAATAGAACAAGGAAATAAATAAAGGAAGAGAAAAGGGGATTTTAACATGGTTCGATAATGTACTACATCTCCAGATTAATTAAGATAAGAGAAGAAAATATTAACACATTTAATAGGCTGAATATAATAGGCAGTTAGGTTTTTTTCTAAAGCTTTCAAAACCATAAATTTCTGAATTTGAATATTAATACAAATAGATTCAAAATACTAATAAAAGTGAAATATATATAATATTAACTTTATATTAACTTTTTCAAATACATTAATTATTAAGTAATTAAAAAGTTCATCCCGCATGTGATCAACATATCATCTGATGTACAATTAGGATTAGCGTCAACCCCGAACGTGCACCACTAATAGTAGTCAGTGTATATATTTGTAGAGCAAAACATGTAATTATTTAACAAATCAAGTAGTTAGTGTTATTTCAGCATTAGTTCACAATTAGCGAATCCCCGAATAGTCGGCAGGTATTAGTGGCTTTTTCCCTCAAAAAAAAATAAAAAAACGAATCATTGATCGACGGCACGTGCCACGTTGGTTTATGCGCTTATGGGGCGGGAAAGCGAGTATTTTTTTTTTTTGGTGAACAAGAGAGATAAAATTTGAATATGATATTAGAATATGATTTAAGTGTGATAATTGCGGTTAGACAATAAATTAATTAATTAAACTGTACCTTGACCGTGGTATGCATGTGTCTGCACTAATAAAATATAACCTCCCACCCTACTGTTTCGTCCCATTTATTACTTTAAAAAGAAAAGGTTCCAAAGGAAGCAATGAAACTCCAAAAGACAATATACATAAATAGGTAAAGCATGATATGGAACAAGTTTAAAATATATAATTGATCTTGCGCAGTATAATGATCCAGGGATTTCTATTTTATATTATATGCCCGCAATAATAATCTCTTCAATACAAACCGTTATATTTATAGGACTCACTTGGCACATGCATATTCTATAATTAATCATAAACTCATAAAAATTATTATTCTCTTTAAAGATGCAAAGTGGGAATTAAAATATGTGTCATGTTCATCACTATGGAGGAACACGTGAGATCTGATCATGACAAGAATTAGATCGTCACTGGCCATTATAATCAAAGCATTTATATACATATATATATATATATATACATGTATGTATGTATGTATAAAAGAAAAAAAGAAAGAAAAAACCCACTTTGGGTTGGAGGGTTAGGGTCATCCATGACATTAGCTAGGGAGAGTAATCCCATAATCATAGAATAAGGTATATATTTGTATGGCAGAACATGAGCCCCATGATAGGGAAGTTGAAAAGTTTGTTAAATACCGACAACATAGTTAAAAAAAAAATTGTAATGCAAACCTAGTGATGATCTCTGACTCTCTGTGGTAGCTCGACTGTTTAAACGAAGAAATCTCTGCCTATAAATTGCACAAAGGAATTTCTTTTTTTGTTGTTTAGTACTTTTGAAAAATAATACCGGTTACAATAATTAAATAATTGAGCTCAGGAAGAAAATCTTTTACAGAAGATTTGCTCACAAAAATTGGCAAATACTACAGGTCAGAAAGCCAATACTTTTGAACGGGGCACCTAACCATCACCTGTCTCCTAATTGAGAGTAAACTATTAATTAATACTTGGGTAAAAAGGATGCGGTTTTTATGCCAACCATTTGCGTTGATTTTTTTCTTAATCATATAATTACTATGTATATGGTGGTTAACAAAGAAGGCCTACTGACTAAAATATTGCTGTATAGTAAAATGTCAAATTAACTATAAGTACAGCGTACAAGGTGATAAAATTTTCGTATATAAGATTCCCTTCTACATATAGAATATCATAAGGAAACTAGCTAGTTGAGATGTCCTTTTTGTGTACACACACATACATGCGAGTTTTTTGTGTTACATTTCTTTTTAATCATTGGTTGTTACTGATCATTAAATTATAGAAATAAATACCTATTTTAATTACAATTAATGATATGTCTTTTTTTTTATACCTTATTAACTACTTAATTTTGAACAACAGTGTAATTTATATCACACGATTAAAATAGTATCAAGATCAAAATTAGAGTAACTATTAAAACCACACTATAAGTGATATTGCGGACACATAAAAATTAAAGGGAATAGATTAGCAGACTTGTTGAGTCACAAAGAAAGCCAGTAATATCATTTTGAAGTTCGTTGATCTGTACAAAATACTGAAAGTTGACATTAAAATTTGTTGATTCACAAAGAATACTGAAAATTAGGAAACAAACGAGAGAAAACACACTAATATCATTAATAAAAATTCCACCGTACATATAACGAAACTAACATGTTTATAAGTTAAATCGTACTAAACAGTAAAAGGAAGCTAATAATAAAATTAAAAAAGTAAATAATTTCAGCAATTAAAAATAAAATGGAAACTAACTTATATTTGGTCTAAGAATTAAGCCAAAAATGAAAATTGACTTTCTTAGATTAAACTATAGTAAAAGTAATCTTTCCTAATTGTAAATTTGCTAGGAATAAAATTTGACTTTCATTGTGCTCGAAAGGTCAAAAGTATGAATCCTAATTGCCACATGATTTTTTTTTCCAATATGAATTGCATTGATATGTATATATGTATGTGTGTGTATATATATGGGTGTGATTTCAAAGTTTACCATTTGAATAGGTATTGTTATTATTAACATATGATATGAATCAAGAGATTATAATTAATTAGAAAGCTGACTAAAAACTTCTATGATAATTAATGAAATTGAATTTTTATCAAGACATGTTATTAAATGTTATTAAAATATATCTTTATTGAAAATGTAACTATTTAAAATGTAACCATTAAAATGAGTTCATACATATCTATATATATATATATATAGCTATTGACCATCTTTTAATAAGAAATGCTATGGCCATTCTTTGTCACTTTTTTTTTTTTTTTTCACTCGTTGGGTTTTCTTTTTGCCACGTCTCTTTTCACTTTCCAAGAAAATGAAGCCTTAATAACAGACCATTCTGCTACACTTTATTACAAATATGTCATTCTTGAAATTACAAGACGTGCGTAATCTTCCTCTCCCTTTTCCTTTTATTTATTTTTTCATGTAGATGAAAGGGGTCGTTTGGTATTACTTTTAAAATAGGTAAAAATACTTTTGTTTTGAAAAAAGAGAATTTTTTGAGAATTACGTTAAAAGTATTTTAAAATTTTTTATCTGAAAAAATGTGCGAAAATATTTTCAAAAATTATGAGAACAAAAACAAATGGGTTGTTTTTTCTTTTCTTAAAAATCAAAAAGTTATAATTATGCTTTTTTTTTTTTGCAAAACTATATATAATTATATATAATTAAAAAAAATTGAATTGATCAATACCAAATGGTTACGATTTAACAACCTGTTAAAGCATATATTATATAGGCACAAATTATCATTTATGAAATTTATATTACGATTTTTTCTTTTTTTTTTTTTGAACTTTATATCATTGACTTTGTCAAATGAACATCACATACATATTAATTTATTATAAAAAAATCACATATGATATATATATATATAGCAAGTTTTAGAAACTTGCCTTTCAAAATGTTTCTATCTATTTTTTTAAAAAAAAAATACATACATACAAATATCCAACTCAAAGTCCTAAAACGCCTTCCCAAACAATGGTCATTATTTTTGGCATTATAATAAAAAAAACTACCTTTGTGTCATAAAACAAAGCAAAATCTAACCAAAGACTAAAGAGAACAAAAGAGAAGACATAAGAGAAAATGAGAGACAAAGCAAACTTTTATACTTTTACTTGTGAGGGACAAATATATAAGCTTAGCATGACCTCTATGTATAAATCAAGAATCATAACTAGAAGTAACAGCAATAGACATAACTTACATAGGTTACATATATAATTAAGAGAGACATAATGTATAATATTAAGAGGGATTTAATAATGAGATAATGTGATCTAAATGTGAATTATAAATTTGCAATAAAACTTTTGTATGTAACTCATGGCATACCAAGAGCTGACATCCGCACAAACACACTTGATTTACAACACTTCCCCATGAATATCCACCATATAAAGAATATGCCTTAATGGGAAAAAAATCTTAGCGAAGGAAAAAAGAGTACATAATTCTTGTATGCTAAGTGTTTAGGACTACCTCATTAAAAACTTTGCTAAAAAAACCTAATAGGGCAAAACCTAGGCTAAGAAAAAAAAGAGTATAGTATGCAGCGTCTCCCCCTCATGTGAACATCTCTTCTTCAAAGATCTCTAAGACGACGCATACCAATTTTGCATACCAACTTCTCAAATGTTGTTGTAAGAAGTGCCTTTCTAAACAAATATACCAAGTTGCTACTAGAGCAAATTTGATGTACGTCAATCTCTTCTTTCTTTTGAAGCTCGTGTATGAAAAATAATCTTGGTGAAATGTGCTTTGTTCTATCTCCTTTTATGTATCCCCTTTTGAGTTGGGTTATACAAGCTGTATTATCTTCATACAACACTGTTGGACTTTCTTTGTTGAATAAAAGATTACATGTCTCTCTTATATGTTGCATTAGGGATCTTAACCATACACATTTTTGATTTGCCTCGTGAATTGCAAATATCTTAGCATGATTCAAAGATGTGGTGGTTAGGATTTGCTTTGTCAAGCACCAAGATATAGTTGTACCGCCATATGTAAATAAATAACCTGTTTGTGATCGTGCTTTATGTGGATTAGATAAATATCTTGTATCTGCATATCTAATCAATTCCGACTTGGAATCCTACGCATAATACAAATCCACATCTGTTGTATCACAAAGATAACAAAATATTTGTTTGACACCATTCCAATGTCTTCAAGTTGCTAAAGAACTATATCTCGCTAGTATGCTAATAGAGAATGCTATATCAGGTCTTGTGCAGTTGCAAGATACATTAGTGCACCAATAGCACTAAGATATGGTACTTATGGACCAAGAATTTCTTCTTAACATCTCGAGGATAAAATAGATCCTTTTTTATATCAAAGGATCATACAACCATGGGAGAACTCATTAGACAGGATTTTTTCACATTAAACACTTGATACCTTTTCAATAAACCAAAATCCCTCTCAATAAATGCTCAATCTATGATCCAAGACAAAATTTTGTTTTTCCTAAATCCTTCGTTTCAAATTCATTTTTCAATATGTTATTGTATATGTTCTTCATGAGTCCCAATGATATTCAGGTCATCAATATAACTATAATAATAGCAAATCTAGATTTTAACCTTTTAATAAAAACATGTGGGCAAATTGGATTGTTAATATTTACTTCTTTCAAAAGATATTCACTGAGAAGATTATACCACACGTGTCCAAATTGTTTTAATCCATACAAAGATCATTGTAATTTAATTGACTACTTTTCCTAGGGTTTTGAATTGCATGATTCAGGTATTTTTAGCCCTTTAGGGACTTTCATGTAAATGTCACTATCAAATGACCCATACAAATATGCGTTACAACATCCATTAGACGCATATAAAGTCCTTCTTAAATTGTCAAGCTAATTAAAAATCTAAACGTAATTGCATCCACCACTGGTGAATATGTTGTTAGATGTGTATGCCCTAAGGAGTAAAAATGTAATATGTTTTTTAAGAAATTTTTATCAATAAAGAATTCATTTATTATTTATATACCAAATCTTATCCTCTTTACATTTATATTGTTGAATGTATGTTAAGCAAACAATAGTCTGAGACCATCGGTCTAAACCTTTAAGAATTGGGCATATGATGGATAGATTATACGTAAGACACGATTCTTAAGGTGACGATCTAAATCATAAGATCCGCAATCAATAAAATAAAGTTGGGTGCTTTATTCATGTAAAGACTATTATGTTGTCTATATCCCTATTGGGAGATCGTTTGTCTTGATCATCAAAGGTGGACTCCGTGAATAGAAACATTGGCATGTTGTCATAGGTGACGATGTGTTGAATCGGGACATAAAATGAATTGATTTAGATTAATAATTCTGTCTTGACAAATCGATTCACTTTAGACAATCATTTCTATTGTATCTTAATCTTGAGATGAATAGTGGGCTCGTTGTTTTGATTTGTGTCTTTTGATGTACCAAAAGATAACACCTATATTTTAATAGTGGTATGCATGCCCGTACCTTGGAGGCATGAATCATGATAGAGTAGACCTGTTATTCATAGATATGGAATCCATAGCTGCTCTTTAGGAGTAATGATATCCTCTTATATGCGTTATCTTGTAATTGAAAAATTGGAGCGCTTAACCATTTGGATACATAGGTGTAACCGAATGGTATACTGTCATTGGATGGTAAGTTTTTCGATGGTGAGATAATGGAACGTAAGATAAAAATAATCAAAAAATTAAGATAGAACTTGTTCTTAAGTCGATTATGGATAATCCTATGGGGATACGATATACTATAATATGTTATGGAGACTTAGCTACACAGGCTTCGTAATTCTATATAGTTCGAGAGTGTAGCTCCAAGCTTTTAGTGGAGTAGCATTGGAGTTGATAATTATGAAATGTGTATCTGAGATATTGGGTTTCATAATTATTGGGAGCTTGAATTATATAGGTACATCAGGTCCCTTTTGCTAGCTCATAAAATCCTGTAACAATACGGCGTGCTTTTCCAATAATTGGTTACTTATATTAGATTTATTAGATTGGTTGAAATTTGAAAGAATCAAATAATTTATGTCTCTTTATCAGTTGAATTAATTTTGTGACAAAATTAATTCAAGATAAACTTATTGAATTATTGAAATTGGATAATTCTTGTCTGTTTATCAGTTGATTTAATTTTGAATAAATTAAATCAAGATAAACTTGTAGAATTATTAGGAATTCATTTATTTACATAAAGATTATCTAGATAAAGTTGTTTTAATTAGACAACTTCTCTATTGGATTATTTGAATTAAAACTAAGACTTTATCCTATTGAATCTCAAGTGAAAAATAAAAGATTCACTGAGATTTTTATCAATAGTTTGGCATGCTGATCCTCAGGTTTGGCTACTAATGGGGCAAGTTTGGCATGCCTATTAGACAGATTGGCATGCCAATTGCGTGATAAAAAGATCATGCGTTTTCACACAGATTTCATCAAATATTGATCCAAATTTGATTCTGATTCAAATTTTGAGGTATTATCTGATAAGGACTAACTCTTATACCTAACCTCTATAAAAAGGGAGTGAGTCTCATTATTATTTAGATCAATTGAGAGATTAAGAGTGATACTCTGCAAGTGAGATTCTAAAACTCCCTGAGAGCTCTTGTTCACAAATCACGAACACTAACTTTAGGTTCTCTCAATTGGTTGGAAGGAGAGTCACCTAGTGGAAGAGCTGTACATGTGAGCCAACACTCACTCCAATAGTGGATAGACAATAGCAAAGAAGGCCAGTTGGTTGAGGTCCTTCTGAAACGTTACTTCTCTTCACTGATTGCAGGAGCTTTTTGGCACACAGATATTGATAAGATCTAGTTAATTTATGCATATAGCATGTCAAGTTTGTGTTTTGAAAAATACTCTGATATAAAAAATTTTAAAATTTTGCTGCGTACTATTTTCCACTATATGGCTCCTCATAATTAATCAATACCAAATCTTTATGAAAAATCTTATGCTACAAGTCATGCTTTGTATTTGACAATATCATTTTTTCTCATTACATTTTCACACAAATACCTACTTGTAACCTACAGGTTTTAGACCTTCATGTCTTTGGACAACAAGTATCAAAACTTGATGTTTTTCAAGTGAATTTAATTCTACTCGGATTGCGTCTTTCTATTTTGGTTAATCATTTCTTTGCTGACGTTCTTCAATGGACTTGGTTCAAGATTCTTGTTTCCTTTTATAATATGAAAAGCTATTGCATTTGTAAATATGTTATTACAACAATTTCATTTCGGTTCCATCTCTTTTTTAAGGTGACATAATTTAGTGAGATCTCTTCATTAACATCATTTTTAGGTACCTAAACCTCTTCTAGGGTTACATCTTCATCTATGTCAATTGTTTTTGTACTGGGCTCTTCAAGGACATTAATGACATTGGAAATGCCAACTTGCTTATTATTTTGCTCTTTTTTGTTTCTTGGATTTTCATCCTTGGAACCGATGAGCCTACCACGCTTTTAGCATGCCTTAGACTCATTTGCTAGCATATTAATATTTTTTTGATAGGAACATCAATTTGAATAGGAGCATTTTCAGTTGATATATGTGATTTTGTCATTTTCTTAATATCAATAAATGCATCTGGTAACTAATTTGTGACCTTTTACAAATGAATAATTTTTTGAACTTCTAATTTACATTGATTTATACAAGGATCAAAGTGAGATAACGATAATGCATTTCATGAAATTTCTTATTTTTTTGGCTGTTGTTTAACTCCCCCTAATGTTAGGAAAACTGTCTCATCAAATTGACAATCGGCAAGCCGTGCCATAAAGAGATCATCTGTCAAGTGTTTGAGAAATTTAATTATGGACGGGATTCAAATCCAACATAAATTCCCAGTCTCCTTTAAGGACCCATTTGAGTGCACTATGGTGAAGCAATTGGAATGTACACTGCACAATAAAAAATTCTTAAATGAAAAAAATATTTAGCTCTATACCAAAAACAAGCTCCAATGGGGAGTATTTATGATATGCAGTTGGCCTTATATAAATAAGCACTGCAGCATATAATATTGCATGTCCTCAAGTAAAGCTAAGCAATTTTGTTCTCATAAGTAAAGGCCTAGCAATTAATTTCAGCCTTTTGATAAAAGATTCTACTAATTCATTTTGCATGTGTATGTGAACAACAGGATTCTCAACAATAATCCCAATTGACATGTAGTAATCATTAAAGGCTTGGAATGTAAATTCTCTTGCATTATCCAGACAAATTTTCTTGATTGTATAATCTAGAAATTGTGCTCGTAATCGGATTATTTAAGTAAGGGGTCTTGCAAATGCAATATTGCGAGTAGATAATAAACAAACATGTGACCAATATGTTGATGCATCTATTAGTACCATAAAATACTAAAATGGTCCATATGATGGAATAATAGGCCCACATATATCTCCTTGAATTCGTTCTAAAAATGTAAGAGATTCAATTGTAACTTTAATTAGGGATGGCCTTATAATCAGTTTTCCTTGAAAATAAGTAGCACATTAAAAATCTTTAGACAAAAGAATCTTTTGATTCTTTAAAGGATGTCCATTTGAATTTTCTAAAATCCTTCGCATCATTATTGAACCTGGATGGCCTAAACAGTCGTACCAAACAACAAATTCCTTGAATCTTTGGATACTTGGTTCATCACCGTATAGGATTCGATTGGATTTATAAATGTATAATATAATCTAGAAGAGTATGCTGGTAGCTTTTCCAATATTTATTCTTTCCTGAGACATTAGACGTATATAGAGATATTTAACGTCTTTCTCATTTGTTATTTCAATATGATAACCATTATGACGTATATCTTTAAAACTTAGTAGATATCTTTTTGATATACTAGAATACATAACGTCATTAGTTATAAATTTTGTGCCACCAGGTAATAATATATTAGCTCTTCTGAAACCTCAAGAGGTCTACAATAGCAGATATTGTACTTACATTAGCTTCAGCTAATATGAGATTGAAAAAATATTTTTTATCTTTAAGAATAGTGTGTGTTTTTCCACTATCCACTAGGCAAAAGGCTTCACCATTAACTTTAACGCTAGTGGAATGATTTTTGAAATCCATGTCTCTTCATGAAAAATAAAACAAAAAGATAAGAAAATAATATACTAAACACAATCCTTTTTTTATAAGAAAATATATGGAAATTACAAAACATAATAAAAGCACACCAAAATTACAAGCACATTAAATATTATGGATGACATCGGAGATTAAAAAAAAAACTAAAAATAACAAATTAGGGATAGATTGGTGGGAGAACGTCTTTTCAAGCCATATTGATGTTTCCTTCGCTAATTAAACTCTTAAAATTTCCATCATGATTCTCAAAGAAATCTGTAATGTACAAGTGTGTAAAATCTGTAGAATTATGGTTTCAGTAAACTATGCCCCAACTAGGTTTCTCTCTACACATTTTCCTTTCTCTTTCAAGGAAGCCTAGTAAAGATCGACAAAGTGTTTAGATGTGCGACATGTACGTTTTCAATGTCCATTCATGCCACATCTATGGCAAATATCTTCATTGTTCTTAGGGGTTTTATTTTGAAAACTCTTTTCTTCTTATTTCTCCGCATTCTTCTCCCATTTTTATGATAAGATGCAACTTTCTTGAAATTTGAGGAGTTTTAGTTACAATAACCACGACTATGACCACGTCCACGACTACGACTGCTACCGCGTCTGCGTCCATGAACTGTAGCCAAGGAAAACACACTCTTGAGATCTATACTCAAGTTTATGTTTGTTGCAAGGATGCAGGCAGGGAAAGCAAGAGCAGCCGAAGACTTTTAAGAAATAATATAAAAGTGTTTGGAAGGATGGTGGGAACCGTTGATTAAAAACACTTTTACTGTAGCATGTGAGAGCTTTACACTATTTATAACTGAGTTTGTGTTGAAAACCATGTCAGCTAAACACCGTGTAAGATGGAAGTTTATGGTACAGTAACTCGAATGGAGACTTAAATGATTTATGATAGTGGGGAGTCTATTTATAAGATATATTCTGGTGTGAAAGGCATAGGTCCAGTATTTGAATGGAAGTGAGGCAAGAGATATCATGGACAGGCCAACTTCAACTACGTGCCTGTGTTTTCTTTCTACACGACCATTTTGCTGGGAAGTTATTGGACAGGAGAAATGATGTATAATGCCTTAATTTGTGAGAAAAGTACTGAATGAAGCATAATCACAACCCCCATCAGATTATATTATTTTAATTTTGGCCTCAAATTGAGTTTCCACTAGGGCTGTGAACTTAGGAAAATTTGGAAAAGCGTTATTCTTAGCCTTGAGAAAATAAATCCAAGAAAACCTTGAATAATCATCAACAAATAGGATAAAATATTTCATTCCAATAACTGAAATTACGGAGGAAGCACCCCACAAATATGTATGAGCAAGTTCAAATGGTCTTTGAGCACAAGAACAAGAAAGATTAAAAGATAGCCTATGACTCTTGTCAAATTGGCAAAAATTACAAAATTCAAAACTGAACATTGGAAGACTCTTGTGATTCAACTTTGTAACCCTTTATTGACGATGGAGGCAGGATGTCCTAGATGATTGTGCCGTAAGCTGGTGACCGTGGAAGCATTGGTGGAATGAGATAGAAAACTAATTAGAGGGGCAGCCACTGGATCAGTGAAGGTGGAATTTGCAATGGCTTTGTAAAGACCTTTGTCAAGTGTGCCCTGGAGCAGAATTTGCTTGGAATGGAGGTCCTTAGCAACAAAACAAGTAAGAAAGAATTCAACAAAGATATTATTATCCATGCACAAATGTCTAACACTAATCAGATTTTGTGAAATTGCATGAATATGCAAAACATGATTCAAAAGTAAAGAGGATGTGGGAGTGTGAAGTGACGTTGAGCCAGTATGAGAGATAGAGATTTGTTTACCATTTCCAACTGTCACATTGTCTAAACAGGTGTAGGGAGTATAATTGGTCAATTGTTGAAGGTTTGGGGTGAAATGGTGTGTTGCCCTAGAGTCCATGAACCAGGACCTTGCAGGTGGGAAAGAGGGTGACGTTTGAGGTGAAAAGGTTGGAGTAGAGTTATGGTTTGGATTAAATATGACTTTGTGTGCTTGGGGTTTAGGTTTTGGTCTATAATTTAGGTCTGTTCTGTGGCAACAAATGTTTTCCGTATGACCATACTTGACACAAATTTGACATTAAAGCTTGTTTTCAGTAGGGCATGCATTTCGGAGTTGCCGTTATTGTTATTGGTGTGCCTTGGTGGTTTTCCAAGGATGCTGGAGTAAAATAGACTGAAGGGAGCCTGAGAGTTGTTTTTAGGGAATTTTTGGTTCTATTTTGGGAAATTTTAGTGAGGATTGTTGGGTTTCTAAAATTTTGATGAGTTTGAAGCTGCAACATTAGCTACTATAGGATCAAGCTGTACAGTATAGTTTTGCTGCTCAAGACGGTGTCCATAGTTCAATAATAGGTTGTGAACCTCCTTAAGGCTTGGGAAATTTGGTCCAACACTAATTGAAGATACACACCTATTATAATTCTAATCTAGACCTTGAAACAAGTAAATAAAATAATCCTTTCGAGTGACTGGTTCAACAATTGAAGCAAGACGGTTAGACAAAATCTTAAGCTTCTGAATGTATTGCATAGCAGACATACCTCCTTTCTTTATATTTTGAATTTGAGTTCTATAAGTGGATAGTTGAATAATGGAGGAAGAAGCATAGATCTGTTTTAATGCTTCCAGGATTTCATAAGCAGTATTGTAACCCAGTATCTGAGATAGTGAATTCTCAGTAAGAGAAGCATAAAACCAGCTGATAAGGAGGCGATTATACCTTTGCCAAGCCGTGTAGTGAGGATTGACTTGACTAGGTTGTTCGGCTAGGAATCGAGGAGGACAGGGTCGAGATCTGTCTATGAATTCCTCAAATCCATGAGATATAATGATATTCAGCGTCTGGTTCTTCCACACGAGGAAATTGTCGTCATCGAGCTTGATGGATAGTTGAGGATTGATTGTAGGAATGGGAGTGATTGAGCTTTAGAGCTGAGAAGGTCCAATGGAGGAAGAAAGGGAATTACGGATTTGTGTAGTGACGGTTGGAGAAGAAGTTTCAGAAATTGGTTTTCTTGAATCCACAACGAAGATGGTTACGTTTGGTTTTGTTTTTATAATTTTTAATAATGTTTTTTTATGTTTTTCTTGATAAAAATTTTAAAAATACTTTCAATATAATTTTTAAAAAAATTTTATTTTTTAAAATAAAAATATTTATGTTTATTTTAAAAACAATATCAAATAGAGCTAATATCTTTGATACCAAGATAAATAACAGATATCTTGCAGGCGAAGAAAGAAAGAAAAAGTAGAAAAAGGAAAGGAGAAAAAGGGAACGAAATGAGAATGTTCCAAATTGTATTATGAACAGTGCAAAAGGTGGAGTTCTCAGACTTTATACATAGGCAAAAAAATAAGAGTACAACTAACCGAACCGTGGCACATGGAAAATACCAAGGACCACTTATATAGAGAAAGAAGTAATTGAATTACACAATCAAATATTAAGAGGAGATTAATTGGCTTGAGACTCATTTCGTTAAACGAATATGACAGTATTGATTTTTCTTCTTTAACTATTAAGAAAATGCTGATCGACAAATATCAAGTTTGTTGTCAATGAAATGTTTAATCTTCTATTTAGCACATCAGTTTAAATTCTCTAGTTCAAACCATTCATAGTGTAAATATTAATTAGTCCCAAACTCTTTTCTCACAGTAATAGATCCTTGAATGCAATTTTAACAAAGATAGTAGCACTCCATGAACTTAAAATGATGCTAGTGGTCAATTCCATTCTATAATTTGAGGCAAAGATAATGGTTCAAGACAAATCATGAACATATGATCCAAATAATTTAGAGATTAAATTAGTAGTGTGACGAGAATTAAGCGATAATTAATTATAAACTTAACCTTACCAAATTAAAATGATAATTTTTTTAGTTGGAATTTAGACCAAATTTATTTACCCTAATAAAATGTTTGAGAAGTGTGGTTAAAACCAATAATTAGAACTAATTTTCGTAAAAAAAAACTATAACATATGAGACCTTTTGTAATACCCAATTAACTCACAATCAGCCAATAATAAGCATCTTGCATATATAAGGGTTTAGCAAACATGTATTATTTAAATACAAGCATATAGATAGCATATTTTCACAAACATGAGTACTTATTATTTTTAAGAATGAATCATGCATAAATGTGCTTATATTCAATAAATATGACATTTAATTATTAATATATGATCTAACATGTTTTTATAAAGCTTGATTTCTCAGTTTAGAAAGATTGGTGTTTTAAACAGTTATAAATTGATGGGAAAGTGTTTCTTCGTTTCAAATACATTCTAAACTAATTGTTTTGCCTATTTATACATTTGAAATAGCTAGATTTGATTAGAATTGAAAGTATACAAAATGGTGCAATTTGATTGGTTTGTTTACTAGATTATAGCAAATTAAATTACACTTGCTTGTACGTGATTTAATTGGCTAACTATTGGCTAAATTCTCTTACTTAGCTCCTTTTCCACATGTCAACTCCAAGAAAAATATGGCAAAACCTCCCAAGCAACCTCCTCCCTTCACCTAATTGATTTTGACTAAGTAAAATGAATTAGAACGTTCATTTTTGCTTCCTTTTTTCTCCAACAGTCCTAAAAATGTCCA
This sequence comes from Artocarpus hirsutus, assembly GCA_946598075.1. Taxonomy (NCBI): domain Eukaryota; kingdom Viridiplantae; phylum Streptophyta; class Magnoliopsida; order Rosales; family Moraceae; genus Artocarpus; species Artocarpus hirsutus. The sequence goes on along the minus strand of CAMOHE010054204.1, from coordinate 72,087 downwards.
CAACCTTATTTCTTCTATTTCTCTCTATTTCTGAAGTCCTCAACCCATAAAAACTAAAACTAGATAAAAGAAATTCGGATTACACAAAACAGACCTAGTTTTCACCCTTTTATGCTTAAAAAATAGTGGTTTTGAGCTTTCTAAGAACCTTAAATCTAAGCCCCTATAAAGTATTTCATTTTTATATATTTTGTATGATGATTTAATAGTGTTTTGATGTAATTTTATAGTTAGTTATCTATTTCCAAAGCTTTAAATTTTAGATTGCACATGTTTGAAGAAAAACTAAGCTAGTTGAGTTTGTTTATTTGCAAAACTAAAAATTTTGTGGAATTTGATTACTTCTTTTATTTCTAATAATTCCAAATGTTTATTGAATGATTTTGAATGTTTATAAATGACATAAAGTTAGTTAGAATGTTACTTCTAAATTTTAGATAGAAAAAGCAAAATTAAGTTTAAAGGAAAATTAGGTTCATGTCATGCTTAATTCTCATGTATTGGGCTATTTTTTATAAGATTATGTACTTCACTTAATGATATTTAATGTTTGAAAATGTTATTTATTTATTGAAAACCTAAATTTTGCTAGAAAGAAGTAAAATTGTTATGTGTTTGATATAATGCAATTTGTAGTAGAAATGTGTGGATATGCATGTTTGTTGAGATGATTGAACACCTAATCTCTGTGTTTAATATATTTCTAGTAGTATAGCATGTTTCTTGGCCAAAAGTATGCATTGTGACATTTTTATGCTCTGCCCATTTTGTGTTTGAAGTAATGCAAGACTATTGTAATATGAACTTATAACATGATCCAATGAGTTTGGTTTATAATTATTAAATTAAATAGTATATAATTTTATAATGCTAGGTCATTAGCACATCGTATCTTCTAAGAGGACTAATCCTTTGACTCAACACAAATTGGACTTGAGGTAAGTGGAAACTACCATTTGCTACATCACAAAAACTATGTAATGTTATGTTTTATGGTGCACTGATTGGAATGTTATTATTTGGGAATGATATTGATTGTTGAAAAGAATTCATGATTCAAGAAATTTACATTAGAAAATGTAATATGATCTAAAAAGGGAATGAGGTTTTTAACTAAATGGGTATGATGTTTAATTAATGGTCAGGTAGGCACGGGACATAGGTAGGACCAGCGGACCTAATGAAAGGTGGTGAATACTTTGAGGTTGAAAAACTAAAATAATAAAAGCCATAAAGACTGAGACCAAATACAACAAATACTTGAGATCTAAAGACCAAGATGAAGACCTGTATTATTATTATTGAATTGGCTAAATTATGATGAATAGGTTCTGAAATCTACGGCCTATCATTTTTAGTTAAGTACCATACTCCAAGGATACCCAAAAGAGGAAAGAATTGTTGAACAAAAAATGATAAAAGAAAATATCAGATTGCATCTTATTAAATGTTCATGTTCATGCATTGGCTTTTGCTTTCTAAGCCTTTAGCTCATTATAGTTCTTATAATACAGGTGAGGATATATAGAGTTAGGGGTTGATCGAGTATCCAGAGCTACCTGATAAAGATTTATTCATATGCCATGTTTTCGATTAGCATTTGAAGTTTATTTTAGAACTCTATTTTGTCATACTTAGCAGCTCTATTATGGTTGTATAAATAGATATATTACTAACTCTAGATGTGATAGTATACTCCACATCCCATTTTTGAATACTGTATATGTTGTAAATAAGAAAATGAGTAAAACAACAGTTTCAAAACTCTTTTGTACTAAAATTAATATTGGAAGTGAACCATAACATTTATAATATAAATAAAAATTTAATACTCTTTATCCTAAATAAATAAGCTTTTTACGAGCTTATTAATTAGCTTTAGGGGTATTACACTTTTACACTGTAGTAACCTTTTACATTTTACTGTAGTTGTTGAAAACTTTACACTGTTAAAACCCTATAAATCATTGATTTTCCCTCACTTGTAGACGCATATATCCTTTTAAAATGATGATACGTATTTAATATTGCCTACCATACTTCTGTAATAGCACTTCAAAATAATTTATTTACTACTTTTTTGACTTAACTGCTTAGAAAAAATTATCTAGGACCGAATTTTGGCCAACAATATTCCTTAATTTACTGAACTACCAAACCCATTCACATCACATTTTCTTGGAAAATCTAGTAAATCGACCAAACAAAATTTCGTTTAGGACCACTCAATCTCTCACACACTTCTTGACTAATAAGACTATAGAGGTAGGCGCATGGAAGCAAAAGTGTCCACGCTAAGCACGCACATTGTTAATTATACACACATTCCACATTATACAAATATCTGTATAAAATAATGCACATATATTACATCATATGATACATTATTAATAACGCGGAAATAGTTAATTATATAGAAAAACTAACTATGAAATACAAATTTAAAATTGTAATTTTCCTTTTTTAAGAAATATTTCTTGCTAATTTCATGTGATATCACGACTTTTCTCAATCTTCAATGCAAACACATTTTCCATTAAAGAATTATTTACAAGCCATTAAATGGCTGGTGCATACAAATTTTCCATATCAATTATCTCTAAAGGAATCCAAGTCAATATCTAATCCGTTTACTATAAATCATTGTGGTAAAGAAATGTACAAATTAATGATACGTACTAATTGTGATTTTGTAGGTGAGGAAAACGTATGGACAAAGGAAGTTTGGCATACGGAATTTTTAATGAAATTCATTAGGGGAAAAAGGTGCATGACTTTTATTGTATTAATATATAATTTGTAGTTAGAATAATTGCTAAGGCCTAATCAACATTTAATTAAAAAAAAAAAGAAGAAAGAAAGAAAGAAGAGACAAGTGACAGAGGGGAACAAGGAAGGAAGGACAAGCGTGTGGGGTGGTCTTTGACTGTGGCGTGAACTAGATTTCAGGGTGAATAAGGAGACCCAAGAAATTGTGCCAAGTATACAGTGCATGGTAACTGACTGGCCCTTTGTCTTCTTTTTTAAAAGGGAAGAACGCGGGGTTAGACTTAGAAGCGTACCTTGTGCGCCAGTAAACCTTCCCACCCAAAAACCCAACTTCACCCATCAGTCTCCCTTAAACTATCGACTGAATTGGTCAATGAGGAATCTCAAATTAGTACCATTTTTGTTTGTTTCTGCTAATCCAATTCCAATAAATTTCTTGTACCCTTATTCTTTGTAGCTATCGTAGCCAACTGATTTTTTTTTAGTATAAAAACTAAATTATGGTGGAAAAAATGTACACGGTGTTTGAAACACGTGGTTAGATCCTATGATTAGATTCAATTTTAGTTTAAAACATTGTGTTATATAAAATTTTATTGTGACTTTTTATTTTTTTGCTTTAACAGCTAAGTATTTTACACTATAATAATATTTTTACTTTTTACTGTAACAGTTAAGAGTTTTATATTGTTTATTAATTAAAATTAATTGATTTTAACAAAGAGCCAAACACGTCGTTTTAGTTATTTTTGCATATTAATACTACTTAGATGTAGTATTTTTGCATGTTAGTATATACTAGTTATTTTTGAATATTAAATTACATAAAAAAATTGCCAAACTCAAAATTTACTAAACTGAATAATAGATATGGGTTTCGGTTGAGTGTCAAAACTTTCATATTCTACTCCAGCAGGCTATTAGAGAATTCGTCCAACGAACTATCACCAGAGGATAAAATGGAACACTAAAAGCTTTATAAAAAAGACAGTTAAAAGCAAACAAGAATATAATACGGCTTGTAAAGTAAAGGAACGGGGGTATCGTGGCAAAGTCTTAAGAAGCAATGGCTCTGTTTACCCCACCTCGTTGCGATTGGTTATTGGCAATCCAAAATTTGAGTGCTCCTTTTCTAGCAACGTAACACGTGGTGTTCTACTGCCAGCCTCAGGTTGACCTCTTTTTGCCTCCTGGCCTTTCTCGACCTGATATACATATACACATATATATATATATATATGTCCCTCCCTATCTCTTCCCTCTCCATAAGTCTACTTTCAAAAACACTCCTCGCTAGCACCACTCTCGCTGCCCTCCTTGTCTAGCCTTTTCCTCTAAAACACAAAAACAAAAAAATAAAACCAAGCCAATCAATAAAAGGGCCATCACAATCTGTACAACAAACCCCCCTTGTTCATAAGCCAATCAAAAGAAGCCTCTCTCCAAATTCTAGTACTACAAATTGTTGCTAAAATAGATTTTCCATGGCTTCATCAACACCTACCAACACTTGGGGGGTTAAGCCCCAAATTCTTCCTTCAAGTGCAACTACTTCTCCACATAGAAGAAAGCCCAATTACATAACCTGCTCTCTCCAAACCCCTTCTCTTGTCAGAATTCCCAAACACACCACAACCACCACCCCAACTTACCAACCCTCTACAACCATTGATCCAGTTCCCAAAATCAAAACCCCAAAAGACAATTCTTCCATTTATACTAATTCTCTCCCAAAACCACAATGGAACCTCCTGCAGAGAGCTGCCTCCGTGGCGCTGGACGCGGTCGAAAGCGCCTTGGTAGCGCACGAGCGCTGTCACCCGCTTCCGAAAACCGCAGAACCTGGAGTCCAAATCGCCGGAAACTTTGCTCCGGTGCCGGAGCAGCCCGTCCGGCACTTCCTTCCAGTGACCGGAAAAATCCCGAAATGCATTGAGGGCGTCTACGTCAGAAACGGCGCCAACCCCCATTATGAGCCGGTCGCCGGCCACCACTTTTTCGATGGCGACGGCATGGTTCACGCTGTCAAATTCCACAACGGCTCCGCCAGCTATGCTTGCCGGTTCACCGAGACCAAGCGGCTTGTCCAGGAGCGGGCCCTTGGTCGACCGGTCTTCCCAAAGGCCATTGGAGAGCTCCACGGCCACTCCGGCATCGCCCGGCTCCTCCTCTTCTATGCCCGCGGACTCTTCGGCCTCGTCGACGCCAGCCACGGCATGGGCGTCGCCAACGCCGGCCTAGTCTACTTCAACCGGCGCCTCCTCGCCATGTCTGAAGACGACTTGCCTTACCACGTGAGGATCACTCGTTCCGGTGATCTAAAAACAGTCGGCCGGTTCGACTTCAACGGTCAGCTCCAATCCGCCATGATCGCTCATCCCAAGCTTGATCCAGTCTCGGGCAAGCTCTTCGCGTTGAGCTACGACGTCATAAAAAAGCCGTACCTCAAGTACTTCAAATTCTCTCCCACCGGGAAGAAATCCGACGACGTCGAAATCCCTGTCGATCAGCCGACTATGATGCATGATTTTGCCATCACCGAGAAATTTGTGGTCATCCCTGATCAGCAGGTCGTGTTCAAATTGCTGGAGATGATCCGCGGTGGATCTCCGGTGCTTTACGACAAGAACAAGGTCTCGAGATTCGGGGTTCTGGACAAGAATGCGAAGGATGGAGAGGATATTAAGTGGATTGAAGCTCCAGATTGCTTCTGCTTCCACTTGTGGAATGCTTGGGAGGAGCCGGAGACCAACGAAATCGTCCTGATAGGGTCCTGCATGACGCCGGCCGACTCCATTTTCAACGAATGTGAAGAGAGCTTGCAGAGCGTCTTGTCCGAAATTAGGCTCAATCTCAAAACCGGCAAGTCGACTCGGCGGCCGATCATTGCCAAGTCGGAGCAGGTGAATTTGGAGGCTGGGATGGTGAACCGGAATCTGCTTGGGCGCAAAACCCGGTTTGCGTACCTCGCGCTAGCTGAGCCATGGCCTAAAGTCTCCGGCTTTGCAAAGGTGGACTTGTTTTCTGGACAAGTGACCAAGTACTTGTATGGCGAGCAACGCTTTGGTGGTGAGCCTCTATTTTTGCCTAAAGACTACTCTAGCTTAGAAGATGATGGGCATATTTTGGCGTTTGTTCACAACGAGAAGGAGTGCAAATCGGAGCTTCAAATCATTAACGCCATGAACATGAAGCTCGAAGCTTCCATAGAGCTTCCCTCACGAGTCCCATACGGTTTTCACGGCACTTTTATAAGCTCCAAGGATTTGGAAAAGCAGGTGTGAATAACATCCTTTGCAAGGTTTGTATATATTGGGTCTGCGAGGTTTGTAGATTGACTTTTAGGCAGACTTTTCCGAGGAGAAATACCAGAGGGATGGTGATATGTTACGTCCCCGGAGTCTCTGTTTTGTTTTTTTTATTTTGTTTGAGTTTTTATTTGTTGTCGTTTGTTGTGGTAGATGAGCTTTTAAAGAGCCAGCTCGTAGCTTTTGATGTACGCAGGTATTGGAGCTCAGCTGGTTTCTGGTTATTCTTCACTTCATAATTATACGTATATGTATGTGTAAAGAAAAGGGATGCGATTATATGAATGTAAAGAGCTGTATTTTCTATGTCTATCTCTGTAAACTCTGTGTTCTACCCTGTTCTTGGGGTTTGTATATTGTCCCTGAATCATATACTATGAAATATATAAAGGCCAGTTTCTTTCTTAATATCAATCTTATCTATTGCCGATCAAACGACCATTAATTAGATTTATGTGTGTTTCACCTATATTCTGTGCTAATTATTTCCCCTTTTTAAAGTCGCTTTCTTCTTTTCCCTGAGTTTTCTTTTTCTATTAAGGTATTAGACATGGTGGTAAAATCAATCGGTTAGAACTGTTTTTACGATGGCATATAAAAGTTTTATATTGTAGCATTTTTTTTTATTATTATAGTAACATATGAAAGCTTTATATTGTTAATAACTAAAAAAAATAGTCTAAACCACAACTATCATGTCTTTTTTTATAAGTGGTATGATATATTCATGTAAAACCTGATATAATTGTTTATATATGTTTTTGAACGGATTAAAATGCGTCATTATACCAAAAGAGAGTATGAATTTAGCCGTGGAAAACATTGCAGTTCGTCATACTAAATCTACAAGTCAGTGGATTTTTATGTGGCAATCAAACAATGAACAAAGAAACCAATTCGTAGTATGTTTAACAACGCAGTTAAAATTAAAGGTTGAAACGATTTTACAGTAACATATAGCATTTTTTTGTTTTATATTGTATCATGTAAGTTTAATTATATAGTTGAAATGAGTTTGCTAACTATACTTGAAAATTATAAGCCATTTGACACTTTAGTTAAAATTAAAATTTTAAGTTTAAAAATTATAATATGCAAGAATTTATACTGTAGTAGTTGTTTGTATTTTATTATAACTATTTAAAGTTTTATATTATAGTCAATTAAATTTGATGAGTTAGAGTTGAAGTATGAAAGCATAGGTTTTTTTTTTTTTTTTTCCCGCCTTATTGTGCACGTACTGAGGATTAACAAATGAGCCAATAAGAGCATCCAATGAGGGTAAAAAGCGTTCAGATTTTGCAATCGAGTAAAAACCAGACATTTGTTGTCTTTAGGCAAAACTGCCGACACTAGGAATATCCTTTAAGAATTTTTAAGATTAGAAGAGCGAGGGAGCCACAGAGAGAGAAGAAAATCAACCTGATTTGTTGACAAGGCAGATTTTGTTTCCTAAGAAAGTCTAAGAGGGATGCTTAGCCAATGGGGTATTTGTTAATGGCGCCTTCCCATTGGGGAATATGATTCCATTATTAAGGCCTGTTACTTGATCAATATGATGACTGCCGACTCCGACAAAGTTTAACTCTATGCACGCTTACACACATACACACATACACACATCTATATATGAATGAAAAAAGAGGCAATTGAGATGAAAAATTTCAGTGTTGATCTGTCAATTCATAGCTGTCCCAAAATGGAGATGAACATTGATTTTTACAAGGGTCAACTTTGCGAAAGCTCTTAACTATTTGTTAGATATAAATGGGTGTATCAATGAAGATTTTCCACGTGCCTCTATATTTTATGTACATATATAGTCTGTGATGTGGCTCGTACAATACGTCGTTTCACCGTTATAGTAGCATAGTAATTGTCATGAGCTTTGCTTGATTGACAATTAGAAATATCTGATAAGTCTCCCTTTGTAGGGTGTTTAAACGGTTTTAACTGCTCATTTAATTATTAACAATATAAACTCTTTATATGTTATAATAAAAAAATTATTACAATATAAAATTTTTATATATTATAATAAAAATAATAATTATTAAGAGTTTTAATTATTGTGTTAAACATCTTATTAATTAGGCAAGCTAAACATCCTAGAGCAATTTCATAGACCAAAATAAAGCTTTTCATTTGATGCATCTGTGGTATAATCGCAAGGCTTTCGTCAAATATTACTAATTAAGTTTTAGAAAGGCACACACATAAATAAATTAATATATATATATAAATATATATATATATATATTTATTGCGCTTTTGACAATATTACAAGTCAAGAACCAAAATATCGACCAATCAAGCATAACTGAGGGAATTTTATCACACGGGTCATTATGCGTTATGATGATCATAAAGAAGAATATACAAGACTTGTTGGTATATTGGAGAAAAAAAGAAAAGACGAAAACAAAAGGGAAAGGGCAAGTGATGAAGCTTAATGGCTCTGCATCACAAATTGCGGTTTATTTTGGAATAAAATTATTGGGGAAGTGCGTTGATGCATTAGAGGATCCAGTCAATACAAGGTTCATTACAAATGAAAATTATGAATCAAGCAAAAAAAAAAAAAAAATTGTCCATGTACATGTCTTGGGCAATATTTTATCTTAGGGCCGGTAATTTCGGACACGGCACGATGACACGATACGAGAACGACACGAGATAAATAGGTTTGGCACGCACGTATATTAATTGGGCCATAAATGGGTTGGCACGAATAACACGAAAATAAACGTGTTGGATTCGTGCTAGCACGTTTAACACGCTTTAACACGTTTAATTAAACGTGCAATAAACATGTCAACACGACACGTTTATAGCCCGTTTATAGCACATTTAAACTTAAAAAATTAAAAAGTTTCATAATTTTGAAGATGCAACCTTGCACCTGAGGTGTGCAAAGCTTAAATCTCACCGCAATTCACCACCATACTGCATGAATATTCTGCATGAATATTTGTTGTTAAATGAGAGCTTTTAATATATTTATTGTAGTTTTATGGTATTAAAATAAAAAAAATTTCATAATTTTGCACCAACAAGGATCAAACCTTGCACCTGAGGTGTGCAAAGCTTAATACCACCATACTACATGAATATTTGTTGTTAAATGAAAGCTTTTAATATATTTATTGTAGTTTTATGGTATTAAAATAAAAAAAAAATTCATAATTTTGCACCAAAAGGATCGAACCTTACACTTAAGGTGTGCAAAGTTTAAATCTCACCACCAATTACACTGCATGATTATTGTTGTTAAATGAGAGTTTTAAATATATTTATTGTAGTTTATGGGTATTAAAATAAAAAAAAATGTCATACTTTTGCACCAGTAAGTTTCGATCCTTGCACCTCCTCGTATGCAAACTTCATTTTTTTGCCGGTTCTCCGGCAAGCTGCAAGGCTTTTTGTTATCAAATGAGTGCTTGTAATCTATTTATTGTACTTTTGTGGTTTTAAAATTTCTCACATCGACAAAGAATGAGAGTTTCTCCCTCATTATTCTCTATATAAGACGATTCCCTCAATTGTTCTAACAAGAAATACGATTCCCTCTCCTGGTGAAGCGTGAAATAGTATTGAGAGCTTAGTATGCCTTGGTTCAAGGTGGGCTCTTTAAATAATATTATTGCAGTTTAAACATTTAGTAATAAATAAATATTGTTGCGTTTTGAGCATTAAGTTTAGTTTATAGGTAAAATTATAATAAAGAAAATTATAAATAAAAAATTTAAGAGTGAAAATTATAAATAAAAATTAGTAAAATGTATAGTAATAGAGTTTTATTTTAGTTAGTCCAAATTTTTAAAAAAATTTATATAAAAAAAAATTTTGTGATAAGTGTGTTAATCGTGTCGTGTCGTGTTTCGCGTGTTATAGGCGTGTCGTGTTCGTGTTTGTATTTTAGGCACGTTTATTAATCGTGTCGTGTTCGTGTTCAGTGTAATCGTGTCGTGTTGTAATCGTGTTGGCACGAACACGGCACAAAACACGAATTGCCAGCCCTAATTGAAGTTAATTTTATTATTAACCTCCCCTAGGAGCTCTGTTAATAAAATTAATGGCCAAGGAAAATGATTCTTAATATATGTTGGATCAGATGGGTCTTGGATAGCATATATTAATCGAAGGGGATCTGTGTTCCTAACTAAATTTGGTAAGTCTCCTTTAGGTGGCTTGTTAAATTCTAAGTTAGGAATTATCGTTGTAAGGTTGTGATTTTTTTCAAGGTTTTGACATATAAACACAATTGCTGGTTTACTTGATTATGTTGTCTTACTAAACGGTTATGGAATGGTTGCTTATATTTGGTATATAAATCTTTATTGTAGATCAAAATGTCTAATAACGCTTTATCTTCGATACTCAATAAAAACCAATTAACTGGTGAGAATTACAATGATTGGATGAAGAACCTGAACATCATCCTTTCCTTTGAGAAACTAAAATTTGTGCTCACAATACTGTGTCTTCCCAAACCTATTGGAGAATCCACTAATGAGCAAATCTAAACGTATGATGGCTAGAAAGATGCTAAGGATCAGGCCCGTTGTTATGTTATGGTTAGCATGAACAACATGCTGCAGGCTCAACATGAAGCTTATAAGACTGCGAAGCAGATCATGGATAATCTTGAAGATATGTTTGGAGGCCAAGCCATAACAAAACGGGGCAATTCAAAAACTTTTGAATTGCAAACAAAAACCAGGGACTCCTATGAAGAAGCATATGATGTTAGTCATGGGTTACCTCGTTAAGGCTCAAGCCCATGCAGCTGATATTGATGCCAAGTCACAGATGACTATGGTTTTTAAGACTCTGTCAAAGGAGTTCATCCTGTTTAGAGTTTCATACAATTTGAGCTACCTTAACGAAGTTGATAAAGTAGTTATAGGAGTTTGAAAATCTGATCAAGGAAACTCCTGTAGGTGGTGAGGCTAACTTGGCTGCTGCATCCTGTTCCAATCTTGATCTAGGGAATGGAAGGAAGCAGAAGGTTAAGAACGGGAAATCTTTTATTCCTACAAATGGCAATAATAAGAAGAAGAAACAGAAGAACCCAAAGAAGCTTAAGTGCTTTTACTGTGGGAAGGTCGGGCACATAAAGAAAAATTACAATGACTTCTTATCTCGATGAGGTAAATGTGATCTTTTGATTATTGAAATTTGTTTGGTTAAGGAATCAAGTGACACTTGAGTCGTAGATTCCAGAGCAATGAATCATGTTTGTATTTCTTTATAGGGGTTCAAAGAAACGAGAAGTATGCTGCATGAAGACTTCATGCTTCAAATGGGTGATGGATCCTTAGTATTGGCTGAAGAAGCGGGAGACATCCATCTTTATTTTGAAAATCATTGGATTTTAGTTTTACGAGATTGTTTTTATGTTCCTAGACTTAAAAGGAATTTAATATCTATAGCTTGTTTATTTGAATATTCTTATTTAGTTTCTTTTAATAATAAAGTGGTGATTTGTAAAAACAAATCTTTTATCTATGATGAATGGATGCAAGACAATCTATATTTTATCAAACCTAAGGTGGACTTACTGCTTAACACTAAGGTTAATGATAATAACTCTAAAAGACTTAAGACTTCTCACTCTAATAAAGCTTATCATTGGCATTTGCGATTATGTCATATTAACCTAAAGAGGATTCAAAGGTTAGTAAGAGATGGACCTTTAAGTCACTTAAAGATGGAATCTATAACTCAAAGGAAAATAAAATCATGGTTTCTACAAATGCAACTTTCCTTGAGAAAAGTTACATGAACGACTTTAAGCTTCAAAGTAAAGTGGTACTTGAGGAGTTGGAGAGTGAATCGATTACTCTGGGGGTTCCAGTAGAAACCAATCCAATTAATGTAGAAAAACCAACTGAACAACAACCTAATGGGCTTCCGCATAGCAGGAAGGTCGATCGTCAACCCGAGAGGTATATGTTCAAGGGTGAAGCCTTTTTAGCTGAACTGGATAAACATGATAGGGATCCTTACACTTACGAATAAGCTATAGAGGATGTTGATTCAAAACTCTAGACAAAAGCCATGAACACTGAGATAAAGTCTATAGAGACTAATCGTATCTAGGAACTTGTAGATCTTCTCAAAAGGTAGGGTGTAAATAGATGTACAAGTGAACGAGAAGAGCAAATGGAAAATCAAATCCTATAAGACTAGATTGGTAGCTAAGGGATACAAGCAAAAGGATTGAATTGATTATAAGGGAACCTTTTTGCCTATAGTCATGCTTAAGTTCATCCGTATTCTCTTGGCCCTAGTTGCCGCTCTTGACTATAAGATTTGACAGATGAATGTCAAGATGGCCTTTCTGAATGGCTATCTTGATGAGTCCATATATATGGTACAGCCAGACGGGTTCAAGACTGAGGGTCAGGAGGGCAAGGTTTATAAGTTGCTAAAGTCAATTTATGAGCTTAAGTAGGATTTCCATTCTTGGAACATAAGATTTCATTAGGTGATCAAGACTTATGGGTTCGAACAAAATGTGGATGAACCATGTATTTACAAACACATTAAGGATGAGCAGGTAGTTTTTCTACTGCTTTATGCATATGACATTCTGCAAATTGGCAATAATGTTAGGGAGTTGTCATCAGTCAAATTATGGTTAACTAAGCAATTTGACATGAAAGACTTGGGTGAAGCTAATTATGTTCTTAGTATCTAGATTTTTAGGGATAGAAAGAACATAATGATAGCTTTGTCCCAAGTGGTTTACATAGATAAAATTCTTAAGAGGTTTTCAATGCAAGATTCCAAGAGAGGTGGGCAACCATCTAGGTCTAGAATTACTCTTTTTAAGAAAGACTCGCTAAAGTCTAATGAAGAAAGAGAATACATGAAAAAGGTGCCTCATGCTTTGGCAGTAGGTAGTCTCATATATGCCATGCTTTGCAAGCGACAGGATATTTGTTATGCGGTCAGGTAAGTAAGTCGTTTTTAGTCGGATCAGAGACCAAACTACTAAGTTGAGGTCAAGCATATTTTCAAGTACTTGAGAAGGACTCGAGCATATATGCTTATACATTCAGGTGAGGATTTAACACCTCTAGGATATATTAATTTGTATTTCCAATCCTATCCGAATTTGAGGAGATTGACTTCTGGTTTTGAAAGAAGCAGTGTAGCTCCACAAGTTCCTTAGGGATCTTAAAATAGTTCCTGGCATAGATAAGACGGTATCACTATATTGTGATAACACTGCAGCGATAGTTAATGCTAAAAAACCAAGATTTCATAAGAAGAATAAGCATATTCATTGGAAGTATCAAATGATAAAGGACTTCGTTGAGGGTAGGATTGTTGTTGTATGTAAAATCGCATCTAAGGACAATTTAACTGATCCATTCATAAAGACACTAATTGCGAGGGCTTTCCAGAGGCATGTGGAAGCTATGAAAATGTGTGATATGTCATATTTACTCACTTAGTACAAATGAGAGATTGTTAGACATGTATATCCTAAGAAGTAAAATGTTGTAATATGTTTTTGGAGACAATTTATTAATAAAGAATTTATTTATTGTTCATATACCAAATGTTATCCTCTTTACGTTCATATTTGTTGAATGTAAGTTAAGCAAACAAAAGTCTGAGACTGTCAGTCTAAACCTTTGAGAATCAAGCATATGATGGATAGATCATGCGAAAGACAAGATTCTAAAGGTGATGGTCTAAATCATAAAATCTGCAATCAAGGGAATAAAGTTAAGTGCTTTATTCATGCTAAAATTGTTATGTTGTCTACATCCCTGATAGGAAATGACTTGTCTTGGCCATTGAGTTGGACTCCACGAGTAGAAACATTGGTACATTGTCATGGGTGATAATGTATTGGATTGGGCTATAAAGTGGAATTGATTAAGATTAATAATTCTATATGTGCAAATTAATTCACTTTAAACAATCATATATGTTGTATCTTAATCCTGAAATGACTAATAGGCTAGTTATCTTATGTCTTTTAATATACCAAAGGGTGATATCTTGATTTTGTGATGGTACACATACCAATATGTTGGAGACATGGCTCTTGATAGCGTATACTTGTTATTTATAGATATAAAATCCATAGCTCCATTAGTGGAGTCAATGATATTCTCTTATATACGTTATCTTGTAATTGAAAAACTAGAGTGCTCATCTATTTGGATGTATAAGTGTAACCGAATGGTATACTGTCTTTAGATAGTAAGTTTTCTAATGGTGAGATAACGAAACAAAAGATAAAAAATAATCAGGAATGTAAGATAGAATTTATCTTTAAGCTGATTATAAATATCCTATGGGGACACGACATATTGTGATATGTCATGGACACTTAGCTAATTTGGAGCTTAATAATTTTATATAGTTTGAGAGTGCAGCTCTAAGCTTTTTGTGGAGTAGCGCTAGAGTTGATAATTATAAAATGTGTATCTAGGATATTATATTTTATAATTATTGGAGCTTGAACTATATAGATCCATCATGTCCCCTTTGTTAGCTCATAATAAATCTTGTAATGATACGACGTATTTTTTCAATAAATTGGCGACTTACGTTAAATTATTAGATTGACTGAAATTTGATAGGATCAAATAATTCATGTCTATTTATCGGTTGAATTAATTTAATAAATTAATTCAAGATAGACTTGTTAAATTATCAGGAATATTTTGTTTCCTATGAGACTATCTAGATATGATTGTTTTGATCAGATAACTTCTCTATTTGGTTATTTGAATTAAAACTGAAGGTCTATCTAACGAATCTCGGGTGGAAAATAAAAGATTCATAGGAATCATATTATCACAAGTTCGGCAGGCCAATCTGTTAGTTTGGCCTACCGATGGAGTAAGTTTGGTAGGCCAATTTAGCAATTTGGCCTGCTGATCTAACAATAGTCTAATTACGTATTTTTGACGTGATTTTATCAAAAGTTGATCTATATTTAAATTTTTGAGGCTTTATCTGATAATGACTAACCTTAGCTTTGACCTCTATAAATAGAGAGTGAGTTTTCTTAGTTATTTAGATTAGTTAAAAAGTTTAGAATGAGTACTCTACTTTGAGAAACTTTGGAACTCCCTGAGAGCTATTGTTCATAGTCATGAACTTTGGCTCTAGGTTTTCTTAATTGGTTAGAAGGAGAGCCCCAGAGAAGAGCTGTACGACGTGTGCCCACACATACTCAGATTATGGACAAAGAATAGCAAAGAAGACTAGTTGATTGAGGTTCATCTAGAACGTTCTTTTCTTCACTGATTGTAGGAGCTCTTTGGCATACAAAGGTTAGTAAGATCTGATTAATTTTTGTATATAGCACGTCAAACTTATGTTTTAAAAAATAATCTGATTTAAAATATTTAAAATTCCACTACGTACTCGTTTTTTCCAACAGCTATATCCATGCCTCCCCTTGAATCGAGTGGTAAACTAAGATCAAGGTCTTTATCAATAGCCATATCCAAAGCTTACATGGACCAAGACCTTCAGTCATAAGATTACTTACTGAGAGATTCTTGTGCTTCTCATTAGGTCGAGTGATAACTTTAAATGAAAAAGGTCTTAGAATCCATGGATTCTCAAAGATCTTAACCTAACCATCTTTAATTTTTCATCTAATACTTGTAGCAAACAACTCTCTACCCCACATAAGACTCCTTTAAACATACAAGGGGTTAAACCGCATCTTTGCTTGCAAGAATCTAGTAGTTGGAAAGTATTTAGCTTTTAACACCCACACCATTAAGGAATCCAGATTGGAAAGAATCCCGTATCCTAATGTCACAACAGAAGCACAATTAAATGCTAGCATATTACAAAAACCCATTCAACCTTCTCCTTTGGGATGACACAAAATCTCTCGTCTTAGCCAATGGATTTTCTTTTCATCGCCCCCTCTTCCCCACCAAAATGTGACAAGCTATTGAAGATCATCACACAACATAAAAAGGTAGCTTAAAGCACATAGTATAGGTAGAGGAGCTTGGGCCAAAGTCTTAATTAGGATTTTCTTACCTCCTACTAAAAACACTTAATCTCTCCAAAGTCGTAGTTTCTTCCAAACTCTTTCTTTAATAATATCAAAGAGATGTCACTTATTGTCCCAACAAAAACTAGGAGGCCCAGATAGAAGTCATGTGTTGCCGATTCATCTAGGCCAAGAGAAGTTAGAATATCATCCTCTCTTACTTCATCTATGTTAGCGCTGAAACTTATTGTCATTGTTTAGAGATTAATACGTTGCCACGATGATGCTCATATTTATCCAGCATGTCATTGATAGCATGAAAATTTATCTCAGCAGCCCAACAAAAAATAATACTCCTTTGCAAATAGCAACTGAGAAAGTTTTGACACTTGACGAGCACATTGGATAGCAACTAATTGGTTATTCCTCTCCACCAAGCGCAATGGAGATGAGAAACCTTCCATACAAAGGAGAAAAACATAGGGTGACAATAAGCGTCCTTGTCGAATTCCCCTATAAGGAACTGCCTTGCCAAACAAATGTCATTTAAAAGGAAATAAAATTAGTCTTTACATAATCTATCACTTTGCTTACCCATCTATCAGAGAAGCCTAACCTTGACATTATAGCTTTCAAGAAATGCCATTCCATCCTATTGAACACTGAGATCATACCATAACTTGGTGCTTTGCTTGAATTGGGAGACTTATAAACCTCACTTGAGTGGAGGGTGTATGATACTTAATTATCTTTTCTTAACTTCCTTAACTTTGGGGTTTAGATTAACAACATTGTAATCTTAGTGAACATATTTTATGTAATGACTTAGTATTAATATGCATAACTTTTGTAATCATAGAGCATTCATGAATAAGTCATATAAAAATCAATTTGTTCATGTCGTAGATCAAGTTTGAGACCTACTTCAACCTCACTTTACTGCTCCACTTAATTCCTTTTTTTCTGATTAGTCGACTTTGCATCTTGTTAATGTGACACTTGACTATTAGTTCGTGTCTATGTTAACGATCTAATTTTACACCTTTTATCTTAAGTAAATTGAAACCAATTAGCATCTCGTTTAACGAATTTGAACTTTATGTTTTGAGAATCATCGCTTGTTTCAAAACTTTGAGCTTCATCAATAAGTTCAAGTTTGTTTTGACCATTTTGTAAAAATATCGTTTTTCCCTTAACAAGTCTTGAAAAATCACCAAACATTTTAGAAGAAAATTTATGATTGCTTGCTACCAAAAGCAATGCAGTAAATATGCCTATGTAGTGAGGAAAAAATATAGTATTTCTTATCTTTACGGTTTCTGCTCAAATTATGAAAATCTTGATATTTTTGCCCTCGGCACCAAAACAAAACTACTTGGCACTACTAGGTGCAGTTTTTAACAATGACTAAAACATTGCAAAGACTCATGGGCAGATTCAATCATTTTAAAAACGTTTTCCTCTTTTTACCATTTAAAAAGTTTTACGGTAAAACCTTTTAAAATTCATAACTCAAAATCAGTGTAGAAATGATGGAGACCTTGTTTCGATAGAGTTGACAGTTTTGATAAAATCTACAACTTTTGTATTTTAAGCTTTCTCAAAATCGATCGTTTTTGGGGGCTTTTGGCCAATTTTCTAAATCAACTATTTTGAAAAATGACGTTTTCAGCTAGATCTAGTTAGATTTCGAAGAAAATTTATGAGGGTTGAGCTCAGAAACCAAATCCATCTCCAAGTCTCTCTAAACTTAGCCTTTAAAAGTGTGTTGCAATACTTCTTGCAACAAAGTATCTTTTTTAATCAAAACCACATAATCTAAACTAAATCATCACATCTATAATCATACATCACATAAATAAATCATGCTATAAAAGTCGTTCACATGCCAAAGTCTCTTATCATACTTTACGACCCATAGAATCATAAAAAGCAGAAACTTTGGATAAAGATTCAAGGGGTTAGTGTTTATATTTAGTGTGGTCAAGATGTTGAATCACTTTCCTTGATGCAAAAGGCCTCTAAAACTCTTTAACCTCAAGAATAAAATATAGAAAATAAGTATCAAGCATAAACTCCAAACTGGACAAAAACCCACTCAAAAAAATTTGGATTTTTACCTTGAAACCACCTTGGATCAACACTAGAACTCCTTAAACTTGCTTCTAGTAAGGATTTGGAGGCTTGGAACAACAAAAATTTGAGAGTAACTAAGCTTAGGGTGGTTGGTTTTTAGAGAGAGGAAGGAAGAGAGAAAATTTGTTTTCATCAGAAAATTTGAAGGAAAAGAAACAAACGAATTTTCAATTTGGCCCCTTGGCCTTTATGATGCTTGATTATAGGGACTAAAATGCAACAAAATTTTGTCCCTAACCTCCTTAGGAAATTCGGATTTCATGGAGAAGATGGAGTGATTTTTGCACAATTTTGAGGTCTATAAAGATAAGATCAAAGTACACCTAGATAATTGTGTTTTACTTTAGCAGTCTAATTTCAACCAAAATATATTTTTCTTGCTCTGACAGTGTATTTAGGAGGAGATATTTTCTTTTTCAGTATCAAAATATCCCAATACACTATGTATCTAAACTGTTTAATTTCCATCAACAGTAGTTCATTTATCTGTATGGAAACTAATTCCGTACAATATACTATGTTGCTAACTAGACTGCTCTAAGTGACTTTAATACTAAATACCATCTTTGGATGGATTGCTAACATAAATATTTGTACCAATTTAACTGTCTGGTATATTGTCATCTTTTATACTTATTAGGACTATGGCATGACCTTTATTTTTATTTTCCCACATTTACTTTATGGGCATATTTGTCATATAATGTAAATGATATTAAATTTTCTTCTTTAAGGCACTTAACAAATTTTGGAGTATTTTAACTCACAAAATTTGTACATATTGAAATTCACTTTAATTTACCAAGAATTGCACACAAAATATATACAAAATTTCATTATATTATCATCACATATTTTCATGATTACAAAATATGAAATTTTGTTAGAGAAATTCATTGTTTAAATCTTATTTAAATCTTATTTAAATTCTTGAATTTTCTCTAATATTACAGGCCATATTCTAATTTTGTCGATAGAAGCCGGCATGAAAATTAACCGACCCTGGAGCTGTCCAGGCTCCCAACCCAAACACAGCTTGTTTCACTTCTTTAGGTGAGAATGGGGCATCAAGGTCCGCTCTCATTACATCTGAAATAAGTATTTCCACTCCTCCTAGAAGGTGCAAAATATGGCCTTCGTCCGGAAGAATAATAGAGAAAATATTGTTGAGATAGCCTTCCACCGTACCCACCACCTCTCCTTTGGAAGTCACCTAATCTCCTCGGCAGTTCTCAAGGCAGTTTGTATAATTCTTGTTGCGACGTTGTGAGGCTTTCCAGTGAAAGTATTTAGTATTACGATCGACCTTTGCTTCCAATAATGTTCTTCCAATCATAAAAATTGGTCAAGATCCCTCTCGGTTTCCACAATTCTATTTTTGTTATGATTTAACCTCTCAATAGACTTCTGTAGGGTTATAGCTTCTTTTAGAATATTACCATAATGCACGTCCCCCTATGATTGCAGCACATTAGCACATCTACTTAGTCTCTCCATAAAGATACTGCTCTCGCTGCGTGACTCAATCCCCATCCATGCTCTCAAGAAAAACATCTTCATAATCCAGCTAAGTGTGCCATGTGGATTCAAAAGAAAAACGCTTACCACTATGATCTCCATGAATCCGATGCACGAAGATATGTTTTGCCCTGTGATCGGAGCCGTAATTGTCCGGAAGAAAAACTAGAAGGGTGTTTGGCAAGTGTGGTTAAAACTAACTTTGTGGTTTAAAATATTATAGTATGTGAGAGCTTTATACTCTAGCACCTTTTGTTTTGTAGTACTCGTGAAAACACCACTTTCCAATCAACGTCCACCAAGACTCGATTGAGCCATTCTTGAATGTTGTCCGGACGAATCTTGTCGATTGTTCCATGTGAAAAGCGCTCGCCGAAATCCCGTCTTTAAGACCACAATCATCAATGACCTCCACAAACTTCCCCCCAATTTCTCCGAAAGGTGGGTAATTTCATTAATGTCGCCCTCCACTAAACATGGTTAAGTGAACATCGCTCAGAGGCTCCGGAGAAGTTCCCACAAGTGAAGCCTTTGAGCTGTCTCCGGATGCCGATAGAATCCCGTGAAGCGCCAGCATGTGCCTTCCGAATAAGAGACAAAAGCGTCAATATGGAACCGTGAAAAGCTCTTAATCCCAATCCTTCCAACATAGTAAGAGTAAACTAGTCTTCATCTCAGAGACTAAGTTACAGGGCCGAGAAGCGGAACGAGTAAAGAATGCTATTCGGTCGTAGCTTTCACGTGTTTTTTTTCCTCTCGTAAATGAGTGCATTTTTTTTTTCTGGAAATACTTTTTAAACGAAGGTAGCTATATGTTCAATTATACAAAGGTAGTTATATACATACACACATATATATAATTTCAATATAAGTTACTCTTTTTTTTTTATGAATATAGAGTTAAATATCGTCTCTAATATACTTCTTTTTTAAAACAAAAGTATGATGACAAAATATTTGGATAAAAAAATAATTATACCATTTATAATTTTTCCATCCTTCTAATTTTAATTCTATGAAAGTAAATTCATTTTCTTTCTTTTTTATTGTACCAAATGACAAAAAAGAAAATTATAAGGTAATTTTCTATCCCTTTTAGTTTTTCTTTCTTTCTTTCTCATTTTCTTCTAAAAAATTAATATAAAAATTATACGTCTTAGATTTTGTAACATACATAGCTCTTTGAATATATATATATATATATATATATATATATATATGTTTTGTTTCTTTTTTTAAATTTATTTTTGTTTGTAACTAAACGGGATAAAAACAGTGGAGACAGTAAACTAACTTTTGCCAAGATTATGCTTTCACTAAGTAATTGGAAGGAAAAACCTAATATTCAATTTCCAATAAGGAAAAACATATGCTTATCCCATCAAATGTTATCTATAAAGAGAGGAAAAGACGTATATTCATAATGAGTACGTTCATATTTGATTGCAGTCAAGCACGCACATGGATGACATTGATAAAATAGACATTGAAAATCATGAATTTGAGCTGTTCTTATTGTCTCATTGCAAAATGCATACATTGCATTTACGGGGTGTTTTTCTTTTTTCTTTTCTTCTATTTGTTTTTTTCTCTTCCATGAGATCAGCAAAAATCTTATATTTGATGCACACCACCGTCACTTATTTGGCTCGGTACTACAATCCACTAGGGACAAGGCACATGTTCATTGAAATAAAAGGCATCTTCTTTCACTAATAAAAGGGTAGATGGATGTGACATTTACCATTATCCAACTAGAGTATAAGATTTTTCTTGTACAATTCTTTTAATGGGCACTCAAAAAATAACCCATTAATAGATATTTATTTTTTAATTATTAAATTTATAAAAAAAATAATTTTATAAATATAAGGATTTAAAAAGTACCTTATTAGTGAAAATCTCTATTGAAAAAAGTTCATGAAAATACAAAATAGTGTAATATATGATAAATTTTGACAATTTCTCCATTTGGTTGTAAAAAATAATAATTTACTAGTAGATATTTGTGTCTTTGTCTAATAAAAAAATTGATTCAACTGTTTGAAAATGTATGCTAGTTATGATGTTTCCCACTAGACAAAAACCTTAATCATTTTGTTGCTGCAATCTTTGTTACTATCAATGATACAAAGGAATATCACTATTTCAACATGTCCACAACTAGTTGCCGTATTGGAAGAGTGTATTCTATTATTAAATGCCTTTGCTAGCAATAGTACTAGTCCATTCATTTCATCGCTTCCGGTGCATGCATTATTCTGATGTTAAGTGCACGTGTGTAAATGTTGGACTATATTGCTTTGACAGTGACCTCTTTTACTTCGTATCCTTTACCAATTTACTAATTTACTCCTGTTTAGAGACATGCATGTTAGGCATGCTGATAAAAAGAATTATATTGTTCACACACCATCCAAATTATATACAATATACAAGATGACTTTTACAATTATTTGCCAAATAAACAGCTACGTACAACGCATTCATTTGTGTTAGCTTGATGTCATGTTATAAACGCGTGTATACATATACATATATATATATATATACATATGGACACACACAACGCGTATATGTACGTATTAAAATTAAATAGCAAGTCATCAAGAGGGGTCAATATTCCGAGAAGGGACACCATGATCATATGAAACCTAAAAGTTGATCATTGATCCTAGTGCGTATGGAACAATATATATGTGTAATCAATATAATTTATGAGAGTATCATTGATCCTAGCGCGTATGAAACTATATATATGCTATGTTTTGATGCAATATTGGATGGGACATTGTCATTTTTCCTTCTTTTGAGGAACATTAAGGAGGGAATTAATAGCCGTACATTCTAATGGGCTAAATTATCCATGTGTCATAGGAAGAGTAAAGTTAGAAATCCTCACTTCTTCACCCCCCTAATGTTTACCATCTTATGTGGCGGGAAGTTATCTTTTTATTAGATAGTAGATGCGATTTTTTAATAATTATTGACATAGCAATTTTCAAACATCAGCTAATAAAAATAAAGCTCATAGAGATTGCATTAAAAAATTGAAATTAGACATGCAAACACTCAATTAGTATATATACTGCCATTAGGGGGTGACATTGTGGGTGATGGGCGTCACATTTGAGGTCTTCATTGTTATCACGTCCTATGTTTGAGTCACGTTTAGCGCAAGATCTGCCTTATAAGTTGCCTTCTATAAATGATGACATAGACTATGTTCTTAATAGCAGACTCTCGAAACTTAAGGCCTGTTAATTGTTGAAAATCTAAGGCTAAGATCCTTTGTGACCTACCGGTGGTCCCAACATTAGGGCCTTTTAATTGTTAAAAACCCAAGGCCCAGATTTTTTGTGACCTCACCGGTGATCTTAATATTATCTCTTATCCTTAAAATACTGGGCTGAAGGCATGAGATCACCGGCCCCTATGTTTACTTATAAAAAAAAAAAAATAGGTAGTATATGCACTTATAGTTTTACTCCTACCAATTAATCCTGGTACATAACTCCACCCACACATTTTGTTCTAAGGCTGTAATTGTCCCGATCATATCACATGGACTGACATTACAATTATATTTGGATTCTTATGGCAATGGCGTACAGAGCCACTAACCATTTTATTGAAGTGACAAAATTGGTTGTTCATAGTTATCTTTTTGTTAGGTGGTTGCTTATACAATTGTTATATTCTTCGTTGTGTCCCTTGTATATGTGTGGTTTTTGAAGTAGATATAGTAGACCTATATGTTTCCCATTTTTCAGTTTTATGAGAATAAATCCTACTACTTCTAGTCTTGGGTTCCCGTGCTTCAAAGAAAAAAAGGGAAAAAAAAAAAAAAAAACCCTCGAGGCATATTGCTAAATCATTAGTTTAGTACTGGATGTAGCTTTTCCACGCGTAATACTTGCGACGTTTTGATGGTTAAGAATAGAGATACTGGATGATGAAAAAAAAAAAAATTCAATATGAACACGTACATCAAGAAGAAAGCAAAATAGAGCCTCACCATAAATATTTAGTGATAAAGGGGTCGATTTAGAACTTATGGTAAACAAACCTCTGAAATCAATATTAAAGTTAAAAAAAAAAAAATCTGTAATTTAATTACAAAAAAAATTTGCCTCTGATTATTTTGTTGAAGCCCAAAAAGACTTCATTTTAATTCTTACAAGATATCAACTGCTAACACATACGGCTAAAACTAGATAAAATCTGCTCGCGTAATCACTTTTTTATTTTTGTTAGTGTTTTTTCCCAAAAAAAAAAAAATTGTATTTATGTTCAAACGTTTTTTTATTCAAACTCATGAACCAAGCTCCTTAATGTATACAATCCTAACTCCAAGCCTTTTTGTATTCTCAGGGGGAGATAATAGACTTTCTTTTGAGAGATATAAGTAAGTAGTATTGTTACATGAAATAATTGAAATAAATAGAAGGTTTTTAAAATATTTAAAGTAAATAGCAGCAAATAACAAATTTAGTTGGTGAATTTTTTATTTACCATTTTATATTCTATGTTTTATATTTATTTAAATATTATATCTTCGTTTTTTATCTCATTGAACCTATACCTTCAAATTAAATGTAATATATAAATTTATACATTTTTAATCAACCTTTATATTTGATCTAAAAAATTACTCAAAATACCTAAAGATAGAAAAATATGAAAATTTACACCTTGTTTGTTTGATTATTTTAGTCTAGTTCAGCTTAATTCGAATAACCATCACATGAATTGGTGTTTGGTAAAACATTTAATTCAAACTAAACTGACAATTCAAATTGGGCTGAATTACCCAACTTAGTTCAAACCCCCATTCTATTTTAACATTTTAAGCCAATATTAAACAGTAATTTTACTCTCATATATTTATATTTATAATTTAACCCTATTATTTCATATTATTTTTAAATTAAATAACTTTTTTTTTTTTTACATATTTCATATTTATTCTTTAATTAAATAATTTGTTTTAATGTTTCAAACTAAAATTTTCAATACTCATCCAAACAAAAATTTAGATTAGATATCATGTTCAAATTAACACTTTAACTGAACTTCCAAATG
Organism: Artocarpus hirsutus; assembly: GCA_946598075.1. Classification (NCBI taxonomy): domain Eukaryota; kingdom Viridiplantae; phylum Streptophyta; class Magnoliopsida; order Rosales; family Moraceae; genus Artocarpus; species Artocarpus hirsutus. The sequence goes on along the minus strand of CAMOHE010054204.1, from coordinate 47,277 downwards.
TTAATTTTGATTACTGTTTAAACTATACAATTCAAGTTTTTTTGTTCAAACTAAAAAAGTTCAAACTAACACATTAGAACCAGTGAAACAAACGAGGAATTAAAAACTCAAAAACTTTAAATTAAAGATTTTGACATCAATTAAATTAAAGATTTTGACCTCAAAAATGTCTAGAATACCCTCAAAAATAAGTTTCTTTTTTTTTTTTTCATTTTCTTTTTATTTTAGAAAGTTTTAGTTTTTTCTCTTTTTACTCAAGTACAATTTGAAACTTTCAAAAGTCAAAAGTAATTATTGACTGAAATAAAGTATATGTTTATATAATAATCTAATATGACACATATATATAAAAAGGTAAATATCTTTCTTAGATATATGTAGTAAATAGATTTTTTACTTAATAAATTTCTTATTTTTTTAGTAAATATGTTATTTACTACAAATAATTTTTAAAACATGCTATTTATTTACATTTAGTTTTGTGAAAGTGCAATTTACTATTAATTTTATTTTTGGTGTTTTTTAGTTATAGTTATAAAAAAAATGAAAGAAACAAAATCAAAAGAACTTGACCATGTAGGTGACTTAAACTCCTTATAAAAATACACACATAAATTAACAGTCCGGGTTTCTTCCACGATCCTCTAAAGCAGTAGTAGCAATATCATCTGCAAATTAGTATTAATGATAAATTAATTCTGAACTTTTTTTCATTAATTTTCACTCGAGTTTTGGGATATTCATAAATTCATGAACTTCCACGTGTAACTGCTTGTTCCTCTAAAAGTATCATCAATAAGATCTCTTCTTTGAAGAGAATAGACGGGTAACCTTAAAAGAACAAATTATTTATGACTAAGAGGCCATATTGATACTGAAGTCTGCATATAACTCTTTGCAGAAATGAGTAGTTTCTGTTCAACAATAAGCATATAAAACGTATATAGGAATGTTTCCTATAGTACACATAAATACACAAAAAGCAAAGACTAATTCCGTGTGATTAATAATATTAATATGATCACATTTCAACTTAACGAATATTGCAATACCTAATTAATTTCATGGAGATTCTTTAAGTAGTGTAAATGTCATAAATTGGTTCATTTTCTCATGATATGTTGATATAACTCGTTTATTAATTGCTGAAGATAATTTATACATTTTAGCTACCCCTTACTATTAAGAACTTTACAATATATCCGTTAAAAAAAAAGAAACTTAACAAAACATCAAAGGGCAAAAACAATCATGGAGAATTTTATGATAGCGTATAAAAAAATACCTTACACCTATCATGTGAATTTTCAGAGCAACAAATCTTCATCAAGTTCAATTAAATTTGTATATTTTTAGTCTTTATATGATGATTTTAATTTTTGACATTTTTTTAATATATATTATCATAGAATTTTCAAATAGGACAAGTTAATTAAAGAACAGTGGAAGCCAAAGACATGCTAATTCAAAGAAAATCTATTAAAAGTGAATCCAAGGGAAATCAAGTATATGTATGCATGACTCATCACCTACATATTAACTTGTACTTAATGTTGATTGAGAAAACACCCTGCAAAAATTAGGATTAATTGCATTGTTAGTTCCTTAATCATAAGTGCTATATCCCTTTCATTCCTGGAATTTTGATTTTATCAAATTACTCCATGAACTTTTTTTTTTATGGTTAGTCCCTAACACGAAAATGACAAAGGATTTCTGAAATTTTATAATAACAAACACATTATAGTCACTTTATATTAAATGCAATATATATATACATATATATACATATTTGGTTCACTGACGTTAAAAACCTTAGAAACTAAAACATTTTACCTTTAGTATAACTACTTCTGTCAAATTTTCAATTATTATGATATAAATACTGATAACCACTAAGAAATTTCAGGAGTCACTCACCATTTTTTATTGTCGGGGACTTAAATCATCAAAATTCAAAGTTCATGGAGTAATTTGTTAAGATTAAAAGCTAAGTGATCAAAGTGACACATTACTCATAATTCAAATACTAATAGTACTAATAACCGTAATTACTCAGAAAGGAAAATACCGCTCCTGTTGCTCTATAGATTTCAACCAGAGTTTGAACGTTTTGCTACAAATTTTTCTCTAACAAAAAATTGAATTTATGATCAAGCTTTCTGCTCAAACGTATAAACCAAATGGGCAATATTGTAAGAACAATTACTCCCAATTCAATACAACCATCATCCAGCTGTCATATACGTGTCTCTTTTAATTAACTAACATAATCTTTTAAGTATACTCTATACTAGCGTCAAACTTAGAATTTTAGCAGCTATTATTTTACTCAAGTATCACACACATAACTAATAACGTTATATAAGCTCATATACACTATCCAGGATCACCACCACAACAAAAATTCATAACAAATCATTTGTCTCAAAAAGTTATTATGTACCTACACAATAATGCAAGTTAATCAGCATTGGTCATTCTCATATATATATATATATATATATATATATATATATAGAGAGAGAGAGAGAGAGAGAGAGAGAGAGAGAGGGAGAGAGTAGAAAAAGGAAACCATTGCTTAGATTTTCCACACTACTAGAAATCAAACATCTTGATATTGTTCACCCGTCTTTTGAGCAAGGTCTTAAATCATGTTTTCTATGTATCATGCATATACTCTTCAAGACAGCTTCCTCCCCTTTAGGACACTAAACAAATGCTGTTTTGGTCACTTGAGATGTCTATATATATGTACACTCATTGTATTCACTAATTTTGCTGCACAAGAAACTAGTTTTTATGCAAGGAAATAATCCTCAACTTAATATCCTCCTTGTTCCCTAGCCTCTCTAAATACTATACAATCTGTGTATATGTATTTTACAATATAGCACGCAAACTTATGTACTTGATCGAATGCTTTTGTAGTTTATAGATTAACACTTAAATAATTATACCACTTTCCTCTACCTTGAAATTTGACCTATATATGTAACTTCAAATATTTCACTCGTAGTTACATGGGATGCGCGATCACCCTTTTGCATACTTGATGAGCATCATGAAGCTATTCCTTTCAACACTTCCTAGCTCAACTATAAGTTCGTCACATGTACGTCTAAGCTATACGTGGCGATTAAAAGAAGGGTTTTTACCTTTTTATACACTACATTTTAGGTTTATTCAAATTCAAACAATATACATTCAGTTTTTTATCTGACCGAATCTATACCTTCAATTAGATTAAATATATAAATATATATCTTTTCCTTATCAATCCTTAATTTTGACCTAAAAAATTGTCTAAATACTATCAAATTGAAAAATTAGAGAACTTCAAAAACTTAAAAAAAAAACCTTTATACTATAGTTTTAGAGTCAAAATATGTATGAAATACTCTAAAAATGAGTGCTTCATGTATTTTTGTTTTTTTTTTCTTTTATTTAAATTCAAAATTTTCTCTTTTACTTAGGATAATTTGGTCCTTTCAAATGTCAAAATCAACTATTGATTGAAGTAAAATATAGGCTTGTGTATTAAATCTAATCTAAAGATATTTATTCGATGAGATTAAAAACCGAATATATAGTTAAGCTAACACATAAGGTATAAAATGATGGATATCCCATAAAAGAAAAAGGATACTTGTTTTCTTCTATATATTAATTATAGGCAGTTTGGAAGGCACAGTTTTAACCGTGGATTACGATTCCAACCAAGTTTTTAATAGTATTTTGTTTTACATGCTAAAACATTTTCAATTCAAACTATCGGTTCTAATTTATTTCCCAAACCATCTATCACACAATCAAACCTCACCAAATCAAGCTAAAATTTCATTAAAAATACTCCTATGACTCCAGTCTACCATATATACATTGCAGCCCTCCTATTGACGCATCTTATTCAAAGCTTTTTGCCATCATTACTGATTATTTCCAATTATTAAATCTCAAGAATCTATACACAATGAATTCATTGATATCCATAGTGTCCTTGGTAGAGTACATTTGAAAAATTAAATCTCTAATACATGCACATATCCTTAATCCAGTCATTCAATTCGTATCATCTTTTCCATATGTACCTTTTCCATACTTCCTAATCATGCATGCAATTGACAAAATATCCTTCAGAACGAATAATTTAAATTTTATGTCTAAAACTAATGCAATACAAAAAAGGTTGTACATATTATTCTCCTTTTGCAAAGCAAAGGTACAATTCTCTCATAAATAATTTGTTTTGCTTTTGTTTTCTTTTTAGAAAATGAAATTAAAACAAATAATTATAAGCCATATTATATATATATAACCAGGAAACTCATTATAGCGCAAGATTCTAACCTTTAGAAAAATATGCACTCTCTCTGCTTTTAATCTAAAGCAAAAGATCGATTAATAGCCCACTTCTTTCTCCTCCATCCTAGTAGCTAATTTATAATATCTTATCTATTCCCAAGTCTTTTCTCTTAAGTATTATAATACTTATATTAACAAAAGAACTTCATTGGACGTAATAGGAAAGTCATCTATAGAAAGCACTTTGGAGAATCCATTGTATGGGATTTTCTTAAGGAGGTAATGGTTCCAGGATGAGTTCTATACTGGGTGGAGCAGCTATAAAGCCACTTTTCCACATCAATGGCTTTCTTTCTGTCTATGCTTTCATGTACAAATTAAGGATATATTCCACTGGTAGTGTCACCATAGAATATCAATCTTTTTCTATATATAGTTATTGTGAAACGCTCGTTCGGCATCGGAGATCAAGCACGCATTTTATTTAAATTTTCTTAAATAAATTGAAAAGATTCCCACGTAATTCTTATTATTATTATTATTAATTTGATATCCCTGATCGATGGATTCTAAAACATGTATAAAATATCTCTCTTTTTATTTATTTTTAACTTGAGACGGGGATTCGAACTTTTACATCAGGATGGTTGATATTTTTTTGTGTATTATTAATTTACACACACAAGCCTTATGTTATATTGATTCCCTCTAGCTAGGCTCTAGCTACTTCTTAACAATGAGGAAATCAAAATACTTGTTTATACACACAAATTGAAACATGTCCCGTAGATATATGCATTTAGATCAGTACTCAAATGTGAAGAAATTCATAGCAGGAAAAAAAAAAAGCAACGATTTGTTGGAAAAAGCAAATAATCAAATATTGAGCAGGCGAGCAATCAAAAAAGGGGGAAAATCAAGACAAACAAAATTAGAACTTATTCTTTTCTGTTTCTTTATATTAACGTCCTAAAATGATGTGGAGCAGTACACAATCATTTCATTGCAATAATTAATCTAGAAATGAGGATTTTACTTTTTTTTTTCTGCATTTTATATGAGCTCAGAATTAATTAGAAGCTACTTTACCTAACATCCTTGCACATACAATGCAATACCCTGACCGACTGTGTCTGAGTGTTTCCTCTCACCTTGTGTTTGAGGCATGCACACATATATGATAGGCAATTTTTATATTTTAAACACATGTGAAAAGAAAATATATGTCGATATATATATATATATATATATATATAATATAGTCTTCAATCTTTGTAATTTGTCATTGCTCAAGAAGGGGCAAGAAAACGGGTAAACCGGAAAAAAGTTGTTTCGAAGTTCATAAACAACAGATTAATGAAGCAATGTGTAGCCTTTAAAAGAAGAGAAAAATGATATAGAAATATACAACAAGACAAACTTCAAAACCTATTTGCATGGCTCACTGTAGTACTATACACCGTTTTTACAGGGAAGTTCGTGTAATTAAGCAGACATTGGAATTTGAACAAAGCTATATATATAATTATAGCTCCTTGTGTTTTATAATATATATATGAATTATGATATAATATCTTTCTGATCTGTTGAGTTTTCAATTTTATAAAGAAGCAAAGATATCCTTTTGCCCTTTCTCCTATGTATTTGCGTGGTCCAATTCTTCAAAAACATATGATGAATCAAAGGGCTTAAATCTGTCCTTTACCTTTCCTCTACTGTAATCATATAAAAATAACACCATATTCCACATGTGTGTGTGTGTGTGTGTGTGTGTGTGAGAGAGAGAGTGAAGAAATTCAATGAAAATCTAAGTTAACAAACATTCACTCCACATAAAAAGTTAATATTTTGTAATCAATATATAATAAAGTAAAAACAAATATTATTATTTGCCCCTATTGAACATTTTTCCATCTGTTTTCTCTCCAAGTTTCTTCAAGGAGTGAGAGACAGGTAGGGGAAAAAGTAAAATAAAAGTAAGAATAAAATTAAAGAGAACAAAAGAAAAGAAAAGAAAAGAAAATAATTACTAGGTCTTAAGATTTTCTATTTGGGAAAAATTGCATACCGGAGATATTGAAACCAGTGCTAGCATGGTGAAACATCGGGCATGTTGATGGCGAAGACCCAACAAATAATGGCCGTTGATCCGTAGCCACAGCTGATGTTGATGATGATGAACAAGCATTAAAATTGATACCTGTTGGTAATACGCTTGCTGCGCCTGATCCCGATCCTGATCCTGATCTTGTGTCAGTACTCATAAGATTAACAAAATTAGGGTGCTGAAACAGCAAACCGGGATGAGCAAGGGATCCGCTGATCTGATGACGATGATCAGCTGCGCCGAGACTAGAGTAATTCGCTCTGATTTGATCATTGTGATGATCAGGCCCTTGATCGTAAAGAACACCCTTGAACAAATGCCCTCCAATGCTCACACTCGTCTGATACGCATACTGATCATGATGATGGGGCTGATCATGGACATCTTCATCGCCCACCATGGAGCTCACTCGCACCACGTGAAATGTTGCCAAGGCGTTCACTTCCGCTGGTAGAGTCTTTCCCTCATATTGATCATCATATCCTAACCCTAGAAAAAATGAAAACTAAAATATGTAAAAAAAAGCTTATAATTGGAAAAAAAAAAGTACACATTTAATTTGGATTTTAATTAGAGCAAAAAAACCAAAAACAAATAATAATTAAATAAATAAAGTGAATAAAAGAGAAAGGTCGGTGGATATAGATTGATAGATAGATGCTACTAGAATAGCTATAGTAGTACAATAGTACTCGGCTTCCCTAGCTTTTGCTTTCTTTCTTTTGCCCCTTTCCCACAAAACAAGTAGAGTTTCTTTTCAGAATTGTAATTAGATTCTAATAACAGTACACTACTCCTACTACTACTATTAGAGTGGGAGAGAAACGAGAAGCTATACTTACTCATAGTACTGTACTGATCTTGAAACACGATCATATGAACATGACCATTCATCAGGTCAAAAAATTTCATATCTCTTTCTCTTTCTATATTTACACACACACATACATATGCATATGATCTTCTTTCCTTTACATGGGATTTTAAGCTAGGTTGAACAGTAAAAGGCCGCCCGCTAAAGGGGTTTTGCATATGTATCTTTTTCGCCGGCAAGGGGTTTGTATATCTATTTGACGCATAGAGATATACACATGAACATGCTATTTTTCTCTCTCTATATGCCACACATACATTTTTCTCTTGTGAATCTGTACACAGGTTTTGGCTTTGGACGAAAAACCAGCACAGCAAAAGGGATTTGTATTTTTTTTATACATAATAAACGCCTATCCCATCTTTTTTTTTTCTTCTCTTGAAACCACATCTCTCTCTCTCTCTCTCTCTCTCTCTCTCTCTCCATATATCTACATTTTTTTTTTTAATTTTTGGCCAAGCTATAGAAAGCATTCACATCTCTTGTGATTCTGCACATGGGATTAGGCTGTGTTGGGAAACAGTGTAGTAGCATGGTAGAAGAAGGATTAATTACTACTAACAGTACTATATATACCTGCAGAAGAAGAACTGATCTCTCTGAGCCTTTTAGGGTTACTACTAGTATTGTGTCCTTGATGATGACCATGATGAAGAAGGTGTTGCTGTGGATGAATAGTAGTAGTACTACTACTATTGGTAAGAAACTGTTGTTGTTGCTGCTGCTGTCTCTGGCGTCTACGATACAAAGGAACCCAAGTGCTTTTAACGTGGGTTTGGCATTGAAAGCCTTTGCTTTTACAACAAGTCCTACACCTCATATACACACACTCTTTCTTAGCTTGGTTCCCACAATCTTGACATCTTGAACTTCCTGTTCTCAAAAACCCACCTCCTGATGATCCTTGTCTCATCATCGTGTCTTTTTTTTTTTTTAACCCATGTATATGTATACAGATTAATTTATTACTCAAGTGATATATATGGTCTTTTGTTTCTCTTTTGATTTTTGTGTAAGAAGGAAGGAAGAGAAAAGGGTTGTCAATTTATGGGTTTTCTTCAGGTGGAGGCCATATTATGATGCTGTTTTGAGTTTTGGAGAAGGTCTTTTGTTTTTTGCTTTTTTTTTTTTTTTGGTTGGTGGTTTGTGGTTGTGGGTCACTTGGTATTAGCTTGGCTTATTATATGCACACCTTTTTCAGTCATCACTTGATGTGTGTGTATAAAGTGCCAAACAACTAGGAATTCTCTCGTTGCCCAATGCCAAACCAATTCAGTAGTGGAATACTTTAATACTTTTTTTGCACCACACGCCGCAATGTTGAGAAATTTCTTCTTCAATGTCATCATCAATTGCACTTTTGAAGTAAAGCCTCACATTCATATTATCAAAAAAATTAAAAAAAAAAAAAAGAGTAAAGCCTCACATTCATGTATGTAGTACCATATTCTCTACAAGAATTTTTGTTTTTGGTAGAGATCTCCAATTCTCCACAAGCATTCATTAAAAGAAAGAAATACAAGAAAAGAGTGTTACAAAACTATAATTTTCAAGTATAGTACAATAATATTCATGATAACATGTATAATTAAGGATATATGTATGTCCCATAAATAAATTTATATTATATGCAAGTTTAAAGTCTTGTAGCAGAGTATTACGTGAGATATAGAAGTGAGAAGTATAATATACTTTTTATGAATAAAAAATACACTACATGCTAGATCGAGATCTATAAATTTATGAATATTAAGGTTTTAACACTATAGAAATAAAAGATTTTTCTATATATTTTTAAGGTAAATGTTACCGTTAACAATTGTTATGTTATAGTTATTATTTCTATATATGAAAATGACATTATGGTCTAGCTAACAAGATTGTAGTTAAAACACATACATACACATAGATTAAAAGTGTAAGAGACACCAAATTTAATCTTAACATTTGTACCAACTTATGAGGCTTTGTTTGATAACTTACAAGTTCTAACTGTTACAGTATAAAGCTTTCATATGCTACAGCGTAAAACAAAAGTTTGCTACAATATATAGCTTTTATATGCTATAGTATTTTGATTCTAACTTGTAATTTTAACTATATTCTCAAGTACTCTTAAAGTTGTCATCCTTTTATAGGTAAGTTTTTAAAGATTTCCACGTCAATTTATGAAGCATCTACCAATTAAAAAGAAGTGTAAAAGAATGAGAAAGTAGATATTATGAGTTCGTATAAAAGTTAAGATTAAAATTGATATCTACAACATTACTTATTATATAAATTTGCTAAATTTTTATGCATATTGTCTTTGCTCTATTTTGATGAGAAAGTTAATTGCCAGCAATAACCTGATAAATTTGTCTTTTTCTTGTTGTTCAAAGTTTATTAGTTTTCTTCCCCAAAGCACTATTATTTTTGAGGATTCATTAATGAAGTATAAAAGAATGTCTCTTGGCGCCTGTTTAGATTGGCTAAAAAAAAAAGCCCTTCCCAAGACATGTCAGTCAGTCTAAAATTTTTTTTTTTTTAATTGTTTGAATAGTTTGACTTTTGTAAGCTCTTTTAAATCAAGCCAACCCTTACAGACTCTATTGGATATTTATTTTCGTGCTTGATTTTATATAAGTTAATCTCTCTCACGTAATTTATTAAAAACATAAAAAAATATATTCTTAATATACATTACAATATTTTTTGATACTGTCGGACTTCTAAAAACATATAATAGGATAAAAAAATCATATTGCTAAAGTTCCCTTATTTTGTTTGGGAATAACAATTATTTTGAAAATTATTGAATAATAATTTATCAATAATTATTTATATATGAATAATATCATACGAGAAAATATATAAAGTTTAAAGAAAATTAAATTAAAGATCAAACTGAATATATATCATGAGTAACGTTGATGATTAGTTTCATCTTCTGGCCTTTAAAATTAAAATTTTACATCAAATCAGACTAAATGGAGCCATTTATATGTTGCTTAACCATAATTCCCATAGTAATCCCTCATGTAAAACTAGGACACTAATATAAGCAACTCATCTGACAACTTTTACTAATATTCGTCCTTGCAAAGAAAAAGGACTTTGAAGTTGTGACCAATATTAACGTTTATCCTCTTAAGTGGGGGCTGTGGCCTTTCTGCTTGGCAACACCTTAGACCTCACCTTAGGGCTACAGAATTTGTCCATATGCGTAGCATCTCAGACCATATGCTAAGAAGCGTCAATAGAAAAAGAGCAAATGACGTGGGAAATTTCTATGTTACCTCCCAAGTAAATTTAATAGGCTTAAGGGGCACTTGACACGTGTACAACGTACCATCTTGTTCAGTGGGCAATAATGCAAAGTTGAACTGAGAGGAAAAAAGTAGAGAAGCAATTGTAAGTTCCACATAATTTGCTTCTTACAAAGGTCCATAATATATATATATATATATATATATATATATATATATATATATTGCCTTCTGTTTATTTCCCTGAAACGAAAAAGGAGTGACAAGATCATATGATCATATCCTTTTTTTTTTTTTTGATGAATCATAATAAGATCATATCTTGATGTTACTTTTTTGGGGCTAGAAATATCTTGATGCTACTCGCGGGAATATCTATATTTTCTTACTGAATTGCTAGAGTATAGGAAAAAGAACGCATATATATGCAGGCACAAATGTCCTTTGTCAACTTAGAAAAAAAAAAGGGCGAAAGTTTTATTTACTTTACGATTTGCTTAATGAATTGATTAAAAGTCATATAGAACCAAAAATTAGCCTATAAGCTTGTTTAATTAATTAATTTTGAAGTGCTAATGCGTTTCTCCTCTCTCAATCAAGCAAATAATAAAAATGATTGACCTTTTAAGCTTTTGTCAAGACCATGCCATCAATTGGCAAAGATTAAGCATCAGAGAAAAAGCAAAGTCGAATAACAACCAAAAAGAAATTTTGTTGCTTGGTTTAAAGTTTAAAGAACGAGATTGCGGTAACATTAAGGAGATAGAACATGAAATTTTTACTTGAGTATTAAATAATTAAGGTTTCGCAGGAAGCCCACTTTCGTGAATATATGGTGTCATTTCATGCAGAATTTACTAGCTACCAAAGTCATCAACTCTGCACAAAAATCACTCTTCTACTCTATTAAACAAAGGATTTTTTATGGTGTTGGGAGAGGGATTTCTGATATTAGTGTTGAGAATTCAATAACTTGGAAAATTTAAATGTTTGAATTGTAAATAGACCGACATTAGGCTTGCCTATTTTAAAGGTTTCAATATTGATATCGTGAATTACGTTTGTGAAATAATATATTTTCAAACTTTAAACATTGAAATTAACCACTTGACGCTTGTTTAAGTGGCTGATTAGGTGCGTAAGTATGTGCATGTGTCCACCGTAATTCAGATTCTGATGGTTTTATTTTTTTTATTTTTTAGTAAAGTGGGAGAAATAAGCCTCACTGCTGTGAATTAGAAAACTCTTGACATCATAAAAAGACCCAAGAATAAATGGGCAATTTGCAGATAAATTCCACTTTTACGAGTTAATGGTATCATATCTCACGTAGAATTTCGTAGCTCTAGCTTCAACACTAAAAGTGCATAATAATTATTGCATATATACAGACATTCCTAGTATAAGACCCTTTGCCAATCCTTGTCAGAGGCACGCTAGGAAAGCTTCTTCCATTTTGATCTAGACCCATCTTCATGATGAATTACAAAAGCGAGTTTGAAAAAATTCTGTGCAGTGTGTCAAGTCTTGGACAAGGCCAGGCTTAGGAGCGTTCACCAAACCCGTTAAGTCAAAATTAATCTATATCAAACCAAACTAAGCTTAAAATGACCACTAATAGATTGGTTTAGTTTGTGGCTTAGGTTTTGAGAAAATTACTAGGCAATTGGGGCATGTGCAAGGCAGCTCCATTAGAACACTTTTTTTTTTTTTTTTAATTTCTATGCTGGTTAAAAGATATTTTGTTTCTTACTTTGGGTGTGTTTGGCTCGTTGGTTCGAAATAAAGCAATTTATTTTTTTTTTTAATTTGAAATAAAAAATTTAAAAAGTGATGTTTAAACTTGCATTCTAAACTAATGTTTGGAAAAAGTTTATTTCAGGTTTGAGAAAATGAAATTTTGAATGCAGTAAGAAAACTAAGTTTGAAATTGAACTTAAAAATGAGTTTGAAAACCTTGAAAATAAAGGGAGTTGATTTCAAAAATTTTAAGCTTTAAAAAGTACATTTAACTAGCATAATAGAGAACTTCTTAATATATTCAAATGTATATATATTTAATACATTGAAACAATGGAAGCCTTTTCTTCATGACCATCTCTGTTCATACTAATAGATTCTAAAATACACGTGTACATTGTATAGATACAATGATATTTCTCTTATGTCTAATTAATTGGTGTAACAAGATTCCATTAACAACTGAGTGATTAGTCATTACTCAGACATAAATATATATTTCATATTACTTTGTTCCTATGATTATAACTTTACAAGTGGTTACATACATAGCCTAGCTGTAACACTATACCCAATCTATTCTAGGGGTGATCACTGTTAGCTTTTAGTTGGTCGGTTTCCTATCGACAGCAGTCAATTTTGAGAAATACAAATTGAGCACCGACCAATTGGAAGAGATGATCGGTTTTCGATTGATGATGGTTAGTTTATTGCTGCCAGTTTTTCGCAATAGTAACCAGCCAGACAAAGATAGTAATTTATTAGTAACCGACTCAGTTCCACTTATTTTTTTGTTTTTGTCTTTCTATTATTTAGATGATTTAAAAAACCCAAAGTTTTGAGAGCAATAATGATAAGGTAAATAATAAAAACCAAGTAAATTAACAAGCAAAATTCATCATTCAACAACAAAAGTCCAAAGTTTTAAAGTTTAAACATGATATGGTATTTAATATATGATATGTCATTGTAAATTATATTAATATTTTTTAAAAGAAAAAATTGGTCGGTCGGTTCAGTTTTTGAACTGACAGAAAAATCTCTTCCAAAAAACAAATCACTCATTTTGTGGGCGCTTGGTTTTCCAACCAAATCGTATATAGCAAAATTTACAAACTTAAAGTAATAAATATCATAATTTTAAACAATAGAAATAAAGAACACATTTTTATTTTTATTTGTTGTTTTCCATTATTACCCTAGCTTTGTAATCCTCTCCCACCAACAACCTTGTCGCTGCTTGGTGCTGTGCATCGAAGCACGTCGCCCCCGTCCATTGTGCTTAAAATCAGTAATCTGCACAACTTTGTCGACGGTTTGATAAAACTCGGTGATCTTTTTAGCCTCACTAGCAATGACGATTAGAACCTTCACAAACGATACACCTTCCGACGATGACTACAAACTTCATGAGCTATACACCATTTGACAACGATGACGCAACCTTCGCATGGATCTCCGAGGTCATGCCTGCCTCATAACATCGACAAATCGTGCATGGAGAGAGGGGAAGAAAGAGTAAAACATAGAGCCAACGTCTAGCGAGGAAGTCTCTGCCACAGTTTTGCCGACGACGCCTATCCGCCATCACCAGAGGGAGAGGGAGGGAAATGACAGTTAGGGTTTTATAATTTTGGGATTTTTAGATAAGATTTTTTAATTTGAGTGTATTTTATGTAATTTCATGACGTGCTATATTTGATTTAGTAAAATTATGCTATTTACCATCATTCTCAAAACATTATAATATCAATTTTTATTAGTTTTGTAAAAGTGTTATGTCCCTTCTTCTCTCTTGTAACTTTTCTAGTGAATTTTAGATAACAAAGTATAGGTCTACATTAAAAATTAGCAAAATAAAAGTCTAATTAGCATTGTAGTGACAAATTCTCCATTGATCATTATCAGTTTTAAGAGTTACATCTTATTTATTTAATTTATAATAAGTTTCAATAAGGGCTGTTAAATAAGAAGATTCATGTTATAGTACTCTCAAGAAAATTGATCTTATCATAGTGTATTCTCTCATTATTTAATAAAATAAATGAAAAGTAAATAGAACACAAAAAATTTATAGTGGTTCATACTTAGAATAGCTATGTCCACTGTAAGGTGAAGAAAACTCACTATTTTGAGAGAATACATGCTTTAACACTCTTAAGAGAGACTTAGGACCAGTTTGTATGTTTAATCTCCTTTTTATAGCCCTTTATAGTTAATTGAAATAAATTTAAATAAAATGAGGGTATTATCGCTTGTTTCTTATTTAAATGTAGATATTTCCCCTTTTTCACGTTGCCCACGATCTCTAGAATCTGCTAAGTTAGATAATTCTTTATTTGAAGTTCAATTCATGCTTATATTTGACTCTTGCCTCATATAACCTTGCTCATGCTAGTTGTACCGCATCTCTCGACTAGGGCTGACTAGCTTACAAGCTGAGACTAATAGACCGTCGAGACTTGACAACAATTTATAATTCTAAATTTTAAGAAAATTGACAATTTGAATCTTGGAGTTATGATTTGATGTGCTCAAACTTTAAATTTAGTAATTGATGATTTGGATGCTTAATTTTGTTTTGATTATAGGATTTTATATCTAAAGTTTAGACCCTGTTGGGCTATACTCTAATCTAATGATACAAGTTCCAACATTTTAATGGTTTTTTGGCGACCTTGGTTTAAAATCATGAGTTCAAACTAAAACAATATAAAACTCTCACATATTATAGTTTTTAGTTTAAACTCATTCAAATTAAGGTTGCTAAACACCCTACATTTTCTCAGTCATGAGCAATAACTATTTGAGACCAAAGAAAGCAAGCCTTTTGGTGCTAAAATAACTCCCCTTGAGTGAGACCCCATGCTCTTAGGGGTCAACTTTGGAATGATTCATTAAGAGCAAGGAAGCACTCAACAATACATGGGGGCTATAATATAGCCAAATTCCATCTTTATAAGGCAGATTTTACAAGAGAGTGGGCTACCATATTACACGATCTAGCGTTATGGCAGCAAGTATCACGACATGCTTGGTTGGTAAATCTTAACGTGGGCAAAATTTAGCATAGTATACCTCTTAAAGTTTTGTTGTGAATAGATTAAGAAATATGTTGTGTTATCAAATTTTTTTTTTTAATTTTAACATTTAGAATAAATATTTCATATATAATTGATTTTTATATTGTTGCATAAAATATACGTGACATAATACGCATAAACAAGCGATCATATTTCTCCGACATATTTTTTTTTCCTTTCATATAGAAGATAACTTTATAATTTATATGTCCAAATTTTTCTTTTTCTTTTTTTTCTAGTGTTATAAAGAATGAAAGTTTATGTTTTAAATAGCTCCCACCACCACCAAAAAAAAAAAAAAGAAAAGATGAACGCAACTATTAGCAAAGTACTTCTATGATAGTTTTTTGCAAATTAACTGTTTTTTAGGTAATATAAATTACTTTTAGGATAATTTGACGTGACGATGTCATATAATAATTACGCTCGCCTACCTTAAAAAAAAGGGAGCAAACCTAATAAATATTGATACATGTCTTATAGTTTAAAACATAGCTCTATTATAAGGGTTTTTTTTTCATACCGTACCATATAACTCTCATAAAAATATATATATATCATGAAGCTCTTAGGACCTTCTTCTTGAGGCTGATAAGCGAGTAAAATGCACCAAGCAACTGTAGCTATTATTATGGAATCCAAGTACTGAAGCATATATAACAGTTCGCCTCACTTATTTAAAAAAATGTACACAACAGTTCACATCTAAAAAATTCTTTCAAAAAAAAAAATTTGATAACTCAAATCAAAATAATCCAAATCAACACAATTCAAATTTATTAACAACCCTAAAGTGTTAATAGTCTTCTAGTGTATTCCTTAAAAAAAAAAAAAAATAGTAGTCTTACAGTGTAGATTGATCCTGTTTAGGTTTTGAGGTTGCAAGATGGGTGGCCGTGGC
Organism: Artocarpus hirsutus; assembly: GCA_946598075.1. NCBI lineage: Eukaryota > Viridiplantae > Streptophyta > Magnoliopsida > Rosales > Moraceae > Artocarpus > Artocarpus hirsutus. The sequence continues at coordinate 31,019 of CAMOHE010054204.1, read as the reverse complement.
AGAGATGATGTAGAGAGGTTGAGGCTGTGGTGACATGGAACAATGATGGAGTTAATCATGACTGTAGGGAAACAAGGGAGTGAAAGGGGTAGTAAAAGAAAAATTAACCCCTGTTTGGCATAGTAGTAGGAACTATGGTTTTAATTACAAACTCAGTTATAAACAATAAAAAGCTCTCACATGCTACAGTAATAATAAAAAAATTTGCTACAGTACAAAGTTCTCACATGCTACAATAAAAGTGGTTTTAACCAACGGTTCCTACCACCTTCCAAACAAAAGTTGGGGAAGATGGTTGCCAAATTGGTGATGATTGGCTGTTTAGTTGTAACAGTGGTGGCGATTACCTTAGTTCAATAAGACGGTGATGTGCAAAATTTTTGCACATGCGAAGAATAGAAAAAGGAACTGGGAATGTTGCGGCACACAGCTTATGATTTATTTCTGTGGGCTTCTGCGCTCCCATATTTGAGCCTCGTGTTAGGCTCCTTGGAGACTGGTCTGGTCGCTACTTTCTGCTAGTTGTGGACCTTTTCCTTCTGTTTTGTTGCTGGCCATGTGTGAGTCTTAGCCTCTTTACTTATTTTTTTTGCTTTCGGCCAAGCCTCTTTAGTTATTTTTTTTGCTTTTGGCCTCTGGTCTTGAGGATAATATATATACATATATGTATGTATGAATGTATGTATGTATGTATGTATGTATGTGTGTATACGTATATGGACTATTGGTTTTTGCAAGTGCATAGCATAAAAGGCCGTGAGAACAAAACTATATGACAGATATTAGTCAAGCTTCTCTTAAACATAGAGCTTCTCTATAAAATCTCCTGATAGTCTCATTCCTGAGTCTTCATGCCTTTAAATATATATATGGAAGAAGTATGCTTTCAAGTCTTAAAGAAGATGATCCAAATTGAACTCTGCAACGTCTAGCAGCGATGAATTTCAACCCCCAAAAGAACACACATAAAAAAGGAACCAATAAACACGTGTAAACCATAATGTTTCCAATTAGCCAAAAGCACCTAAAGGTACCAAGAAACACTCAAAACCCCACGGTGCTCTAAACTTTCTCCAAACCCAAAATAAAATGCCTCATATCTCCTGCTTTTTCTCTTCCACTTGAAAACTTCTTTAAAGCCAAAAAAGAACCCTTCAGTCAAGTCTTACACACTCCATGTCATTTAGAACAGTTGTCTTTTTTTTCCCCCTTTTTTTAAAGGCAAAAAGAATCCTTCAGTTACACACTCCACAAGTTGAAACCTTTTCAAAAGCTAAAACAGAATACTTCAGTCAATTCACTCACTCCAAGTCAGTGAAAACAAGTTTTTCTTTTTCATCATTTGTTAAAACCGAACAAAACCCATCTCATACGGAAAAGAAAAAACCCATCTAGTAGGGAAAACTGAAAAGAACGCTTTAATTTAGAAGATACACAAATTTAAACATACAAAAAATTTCAAAACCCAAAATAAGACATTTACTAGGAATTGATAACACCCTCTCCGCTATAAATTATTGCACCAGATTCAATAGTCTCGACAGAGCCAAAGATTTGAGCACAAAAGGCAATTGTTGCGAAAAATCACTACCAGGAATGACCAAATTGAGACAAGTATGCCATACACCAGTTCTTAAAACTAGCAGAATTCTTCCATTCTTCCATTTCTAATCGTCATAGCGATCCTCATATACTTCCCCACACACGCAATCAAAAACCACGTAAAAGACTAGAAAGAGATCAATAAACAACGATCATTATTTTATAATTTGCCATCTAAAGATTTACAAAATTTTAAGATTATAAACAAACAGTTAAAGCTACACATCTGAAATTTGATAAAACAAAAGAATAAGAAGGAAAAAAAAACAGAGAGACAAAAAGAAACAAAGATGATTATATTTGCAATTCCAGATATTTATTTGCATAGTTCTTACTCCAAAAAAGGATATATCAACAGCAATTTAAAGAAGATTGGTGTCATTGACATACAAACCAATCCCTAAACTAAAAACCTTCATAGTCCAATACCAATATCCATATCTAAGAAAACAGATTAGACGAACAATCTAAGACATACCCAGTTAATAATTTTGACCAAATCTTGGAATTCACAACATCAGAAACTGTGCTTCATCCCCAGACCACGCTTTCCATGAACAGCCCCAGGCCTCACAAACAAAAAAGGCGACCTCTTCGAATTGTACATCTTCGTAAAGCCCCTTTTCCCCAATTTCCTCATCCTCTGTCTTCCGAATTTGCCGCTCACCGACCAAGGAACAAGCTCGTCGTTCAAATCATACACAACATCATCAACATCATGGTCATCGTCATCGTCCTCGTCATGCCCATGATCTTCATCATCGTCGTTGTCGTCGTCATGGACATCATCAAGAAAAGGAAGAACTTGGGATTCGATTTGGTCATCTGTAGAAAAAGATCCAGACCCATTATCTTCTTCTTCGTGATCTTGGTGTCGTCTTTCTTGTTTGGGTTCTTCAGATTCGGCATCTGAAGCGCTGATGAATTCCCATTGTGAGAAAGCCAGATGATCATTTTCATCTTCTTCCGATGATGATGAGGACATTTCCAAGAAGTCGTATTCCTCTTCGTCAGAGAAGAGTGGCGCCATTGAACTGTTCTTCTCCATTCTCTTCTTCTTCTTGGGTTTGGCTTGGTTGCGATTTTGCGATTTGATTTTTGGTTCGGTTTTTCAGTTTCTCTTTCCTTTTCTTTTTATCGTCTTCTTGTTCGAACTTCGCTGCTCTACTTCTGTAAATGAAGGAGATTCGCTTATGTTTGTTTTATTTTCTTGCTTTGGGTGAGGAATGTGTGTCCAAGTGTCAGAAAATAAGACCTATGAGTTACGCGAGTCCACCCAATAGGAGCATGCCATGTGTATGTTCCTACACGTTTTAGTTTTCTTCCGAAGCAAGGAAAGCCTTCAAGGCCAAGATTATTCCAAGTTGGATTAATTAGATAAACTTTAATGAATTAGTCTTTACGACATTTTACCTATTTGAACTTCAAAACGTAACATTTATCTTTTATAATACAAATTGTTAATAAAAATAGTAATTTTCTTAAAACTTTAATGAAAAAATTAATAAATGATTATAAAATTATAGGTATTTTAATAATTTTAATTATAAAAATAACTATAAAAATTAATATTATAATAAAAATAGTTTTCATTGATAATTAAAAAAATTAATAAAAATCCTTCTTTTTTGAAACACCAAAAATTTTTTAAATTTTTTTTTTCACACCTAAAAAGTATTTTAAAATTTTAAATATATTAGTGAAATGAAAAAAAATATAACATAGATATATTCAATATAACAAAAAATGCAACACAAAATTTTCAAAGAGAAAAAAACTCTAAGAGCATTAATAAAATTTCTTTCATATTTTTAAAGGTTTTATTAATATTTATACATTTTAAAATTTCAAAATTCTTTTAGAATGTGAAAAAAGTGAATAAAATTTTAAAGAAAATTTTGGTGTATCGAAAGAAAGAAGGACCTAGATAGTAGTATGTTTTTAATTGATTTTTTTTTATTTTTAATAATTAATAAAGACTATTTTTATTATAGTTTTAGTTTTTTGGTTGTTTTTATAACAATGATTACCAAAATACCCTTAATTTTAAAATTATTTATCAATTTGCCATTAAAATTGTCACAGAATGACCATTTTTGGTAACAGTTCATGCTTTAACGGAAACGGATTTATTTTTTGAAGTTCAAGGGGCAAAGTATTACATAGGCTATAGTTCAGGGGGAATTTTGTAATTAATCCTTCCAAATTTTTTTATTTCTTATTTTTTGGTTTTTTACAAATATGACATGTTTATGACAGTTGAATTTGATTAAAATCATGTTTTTAGTATAAATTTAGAGGCTAAAAGATAAGAGTTTAGATCTGTTGTCTTTATTTTCTTATCCATTTAGCTGTACCCCACTCAAGGGCAAAGGGAGGTGGGAGCCATGGGGGATATGCCTCCTAATTTTTTATTTTTTAAATGTATATATATGTATATGCATATTTAGCCTTTTACATGTTTATATATTTATGTATGTATATATGTATATATGTCCCTAATCTAAGCTAATAGCTATATATTTCAAATATCTATCCAATAATCTTAATTTTAATATATTTTATTTTATTCTATTTTTTGTTTTGTGTTTTCCTATTAAATTTTATGTGCTTTGCTAAAATATTTTTCTCTAATTTGCTCTTCTTAGAGCATTTTGTTTTTGAAATTCTTATAGATTTTTTATGATGACCTATAAAAATGGTTTTTTTTTTAAATGTAGTCATATTTAAGCATTTTCTTTTCACACAACCCTTTTTATTACTATTTTTACATAAAGACTTTTCTCTAATTTGTTCTTGTTAAAGTAATTTTGTTTTCAAATGTGTCCTTGTTAGACATTTATGCCATGAGGAGCAAAAATGTAATAAGTTTTTGGAGACATTTTTATCAATAAAGAATTTATTTATTATTTATATATTAAATCTTATCCTCTTTATGTTCATATTTATTGAATGTATGTTAAGCAAACAAAAGTTTAAGACTGTCAGTCTAAACCTTTAAGAATTGGGCATACGATGAACAAATTATGTAGAAGACATGATTCTTAAGGTGACGGTCTAAATCATAAGATATACAATCAAGGGAATAAAGTTGGGCGTTTTATTCATGTAAAGATTGTTATGTTGTCTATATCCCTAACGAGAGATGGTTTGTCTTGGCCATCGGAGGTGAACTTCGTGAATAGAAACATTGGCATATTGTCATAGGTGATGATGTGTTAGATTGGGACATAAAGTGAACTGATTTAGATTAATAATTCTGTCTCGGCAAATCAATTCACTTTAGACAATCATATGTGTTGTATCTTAATCCTTAGATGAATAATGGGCTCGTTGTCTTGACTTATATCTTTTGATGTACCAAAAGGTGACATCCACTTTTATGGTGGTATGCATACCGGTATGTTGAGGCATGACTTTTGATAGCATAGACCTGTTATTCATAGATATGGAATCCATAGCTCTTCTTTAGGAGTAGTTAATATCCTCTTATATGCGTTATTCCGTAATTAAAAAACTGAAGCATTCAACCATTTGGATACATAGGTGTAACTGAATGGTATATTGTCCTTGGATGGTAAGTTTTTCGATGGTAAGATCATAAAACGTAAGAGAAAAATAATCAAGAAGGTGAGACAGAACTTGTCCTTAAGCCGATTATAGATAATCCTATGGGGATACGACACGTTATGATATATCATGGAGACTTAGCTATATGGGCTTTGTAATTCTATATTATTCGAGAGTACAGCTCTAAGCTTTTAGTGGAGTAGCTTTGAAGTTGATAATTATGAAATGTATATCAAAAATATTGGGTTTTATAATTATCGGGAGCTTAAACTATATAGGTCTATCGAGTCCACTTTATTAACTCATAATTAATCTTGTAACGATACGGCGTACTTTTCTATAATTAGTGAATTGTGTAAAATTATCAGATTGGTTGAAATTTTGATAGGATCAGAAAATTCATATTTGTTTATTGGTTGAATTAATTTTGAATAAATTCATCCAAGATAAACTTGTTGAATTTTCAGGAATAGTTATTTTCCTATAGATTATCTAGATATGACTATTTTAATCAAATAACTTCTCTATTGAATTATTTGAATTTAAATTGAGGCTCTATCCTAAAAATCTTGGGTAGAAAATAAAAGATTCACAAAAATCATTAATAATTAGTTCGGCAGGCAGATCTTTTAGTTCGGCTTGCCGAATGAGTAAGTTTGGTAGGCCGATTTGCCAGCTCGGCCTGCAGACTGAACGATAAATAGATCATACATTTTCACACTGATTTTATCATATATTGATTTGATTTAAATTTTCAAGGCCTTATCTAATAAGGACTGACCCCTGAGCCCAACTTGTGTAAAAAAGGAGTGAGACTCATTGTTATTTAGATTGGTTGAGAAATCTAAAGTGAGTACTCTGTTAGTGAGACTTCGAAACTCCCCGAATAGTTGTTGTTCATAAATCACAAACTATAGCTTTGGGTATTTTCTTAATTGATTAAAAGGAGAGTCGCCAGGTGGAAGAGCTGTAAGAGTGTGCCCACAAACACACCGGTCGTAGATAGAAAATAGCAAAAAAGGCCAGTTGGTTGAGGTCCTTCTATATGGTCCTTTCTCTTCATCGATTGTGAGAGCTTTTTAGCAAACAAGGTTAATAAGATCTGGTTAATTTATGCATATAGCATGTCAAACTTATGTTTTGAAAAATACTCTGGTATTAAAAATTTTTAAAACTCTACTGCGTATTACTTTTCCAACAGTCCCTGCTTTAATTCTTTTTTTAGCACTTCCCATAATATACTTTTTAAATTACTTTTATCTAATTTTTTAGCTAAAATATTAATTACTTAAATATGCTCTACTTATATACACATACATACTATTTAACCAAAAATACTATTCTATTGAAAGTAGCATTTTAATATGTTTTACTTAAAAACATAACTAAACTAATCTCTTGTAACATTTTAAAAAAACTAAAATTAGTACTCAATATTTTGAAGAGTTCTTAGTATTCTTCAAATTGTTAGTTTATCCTCCCTGAAACAAACTTCTACTCTGACATTGCCTCCAAAACAAAACTCTACTCCGCTACTGCCCCTCTTATGCATTCCACAATTTTACAATCTAAACACTTAAATAGGACTTAAATATGAAAGTAATTATGCAATTCACTTAGGTATTAAAATTTAATTGAGGGGACAATCAAGAGAATAGGAAAATAAAACACTAGATTTTGATTCAATAGACAGTCTTAGTAACAAGTTATTTTTTTGGTTTCCTCCAAAGAAATTTGCCTTTTTTATTAATTAAAAAACTATAAAGGTCTTTTTTGACTAAAAAGAGGAACGTAGGTGTTGTTATACTTCTTATTTTCTTCATTATTTTGAAACTATCAAAACTCTTAAGTAAAAAAAAAAAAATGATCAATAAAAAAAAAGGTCTCATCACCCATTTGAAGTCACACAACTCATTAGTCAAATGTTGAGACCCAGTTTATTATGTGGTTTTAACATGGTAAGATAGTTGCATTGTTAACTTAGGAAAAGATCTGGTTAGGAATTCCTGATAAAATAGGCTACTTTCTAGGTCATCTTTGAAGATACTCCAGGTCTTAGCCACAAACAAACTTAGTGTTGGTTTGTTTGGAATACATTTTTGTGAAAACGTATAAAATATAACGGAATGGATTTTATAATTTTTCTCAAACCATGAAGATCCATCTCATATTAATATATAAAATAATCATCAATTATTATTTATACCAGTTTAGCAAAATAGCTATGAAAGATCAAGCGTTCCAAAATCTTAAAGTCTTTCTTCTGTTCTCCTTTTTATTAATCATCTAGTGCATGGGCACCTATGAATTCTCTTGAACGATCTTAATTACTCCTTCCAATCTCTCTTGGCTATGGTTCTCTAAGTTCTAAGAGAGAAAATTCTAAGAACATTATATAGAGGCCAGAGCAAAATCTAACAAAAATATCACTTTTAGGGGCTGTTATAAATTGAAACTTCGGAGGTCAAATTTGTACAATTTGAAGTGTTATGAACCAAAACGAGACGATCTTAATTCCTCCAAGATCAAAAATGAAAATACAACCTAAATATTTGAGTTATATATTTGATATCTCATTGTGTCAGATATCGACTACTTCTGAATAAATGATAGAAACAAAAACATGGTTAGAGCCTCACAAAATCAAGTCATTGATCTTTTTGTTTTCCCCTAAAAAAGATCAAGTGAGAAATGACTTTTTCTCATACCTCTTCAACTCCTCTGATTTGCTCCTCAGAAGAGGAAAGAAACAAAGAGAAAGAAGGTAAGTGATAATGAAGGACGGAGAGGAAGGATTAAGATTCAAGAGGCGGACAATGGTTTGATGTGTGTGGGAGAGAGAGAGAGAGGAGGAAGCAGCCGGGGGGGCGGGGGGGGTGGTGGGGGGTGGGTTTTGTTGGAACGCTGTAGCGTCAAAAAATGAAGAAACCCTATATCTTTTAAATTTTTTTAAGTTTGGTTCGAGTTGGCCTGGTTCGCGAATGGGATTTGAGATCCCACGGCCGATTAGTGGGTCTCGGTTTCAAACGATTGACTTCGGCCCTATCTTTTTTCCAATTTTTGGGCCTCCTTCTGGGTTGGGTCTGTCCATCTGATTGGGCCAACTTTGGTGAAGGCCTACTAAGTTATTATGCTATTCTCCTAGTTAAAAAAATAAAAAGAAAAAAGACCAGTGCTTATTTGCTGCGAGATTAAGAAGCTCGAGCACAATTAATTCTAAACTAATGAATTGTCCAAGCAAAAATAGATAAATTATTATTTTAATTTTGTTTTTCTGCAGACAATGAGCTCATGAATCGCCGGTCCTTGTTTCCTATTACGAATATTCTTCGACCATTAGCTTGCAGAAATATATTCATATTCTCATACGAGATTAAGCAGCGCAAACATGGCTAGCAAGAACAGCCCGTAATTGTATATTTAAATTTATAATTATTTTGAACAATCATCTGTTGCCTAACTTGCCCGTTTTGTCAAAATTTTATAATTATATTGAACAATCATCTATCCTCCTTACAATTTTTAATCAAATTTGATTCACACTCACGTATGAACTAATCGTACACAGAGAACAAAAAAGTATAATCAAGCACCAAAAGATTTCTCGATGAGATCAATTATAATCAACATTTTTATTCGAAGAGTTTTAATTGCATTACCCAAATATCATTGGGGGTCCTAATAGACAGGAAACCATCTATCTTTAGTCTTAGACCATAGTAATTATCACTGTAGTGGTCTAGTTGGGTTTCAAGACCTGCCCCAAGAGGTCGATTTGTCAAATTTAGCTAATAAATTCCACAACAAAGACAGTTGACATAAATATGCCAGGATTCTATGCTTTCTGAAGCACACGTGCAACAAATAAAGAAAACAGAAAATTGACGTTCTGACATGAATCACATGAATAAACCAACAAATTTTTTTGGACTAATAAGCTACAGGGTATCTAATATTTTGAGCTTGTTTGAGACCATAGGTTCGAAACAAAAGGCTTTGGTTTAAACTAATTTTACTACAATGTTTTCTCTCACAAATTTGATATTAAGGCATTTAGGAAGTGAGGTGGAACTAAAGCTAGAACTGAAAATACTATAACATGTAAAAGCTTTAGATTGTAGTATACATTTACTTTACACTATAGCATGTGAAAGTTTTACACTGTTTGAGCTGACATTGAGGAATTGAAACTGGATTTGTTAAACACTATAATAGTTTAAACCTGTGGTTTGAACCTTTACCTATGTTCCTAACCAGGCTCTTAAATAAACAAAAACTTCACACACAACAAAAAAAAGAGGAAGAGAGAGAGTATATAATGCAATAAACCAGAAGTGAAACATACGAAAAAACATCAAGTTGCAAACTGGCACTATATTACTTTCATAGCCAACAAATTGATACTCAAATCATCAGAAATAAGCAAATTTCGCATACATTGACAAGTAAAATGTCCTGCCTATAACCACCACCTATTTTAACAAGGGCCTTAACCTTTCTTGCCAATGAACAACAAGAACAGCCGAAAACAAAATTCTGAATCTGTTTATTACATAGGAAAACATAATCATCATAATCAACTAATTAAGGAGAACAAAAACGGTGAGCCTGAGAAGAAAAGAAATAGCACCAATGATTCATTTGAAACTGAACTCTTCTATAGCATTTCTTACCTCTTACCGACAGATACAAATGAGTCGACATGATTGCCTCGGCTGGCAAAAGGTTGAGCAGAAAAATATGGGTCGAATAATTGTCCTGGTCCAGAAGCTTCATCGAATCTGAGAAGAAGAACACAGCAACCCAGAAGCATCTGCTCCAACAACTGCGAGATCACAAACGGTACAGATCTGACCATCCTGGCTTGGCACAAACCGTGCACTACAGTATGGGCAGGAAACATCCTTTTGTCCACGGTAAATCGGCACGTAAGTTGCTCCGCAAATGACAAATGGGTTTCTAAAATCATAGTTCAGCTGTGAAGCATCAGACATGTTCCTCTCAGCAGCCTGCAGCACTTGCCTGGCAGTCTTGACTTGGCTCTCAATGGTGGGATTGGTCTCCAAAAACCGTCTGGCAAAGTTACCAGCGGTAGCAAGGTTCTTTGCCTTGAAGCAAATACTCATTGCATTTAGCAAGGCAAGTCTTAAGTGTGGTGGCTGGAGACGGCAGTGCGTGAAATAGGCAGCAAGCTCCTGCTGGCGTACTGGATTGTCTTTCATTTCCCTCCTCTTCATCTCCATTTTCAAGCCTAGCACATACTCTTTGACAATAGTAACCAGCTCCTTGACTTCATCAACTTCCCTCCTAGACTCGACAACAATTAGAGGAATTGTATGAAGAATGCTAAGAAAGAGGCGAAGAGCTTCGGTAAACTTCCCAGAAGTGGTAGCCTTGTATCCAACTTTGAGTTTTTCTTCCAACTGTAAAAAATTGAACACGAGTGCTGGAGGGCCCCTGACATTCGGGCTAGCAGATTCACTCCACCCACGCTCAACTGCCAGCGATATCACTGGAGCAGAGGAAAATGCACGTAGATAGGAATGGCTGCCAGTTTGAAGATCAAGAAACATGGATTTAAGAGGAACAAAGTTCTTTATTCCGAGCTGCCTGTTAAGCAACCGCATTGCAGTGTCAAAGTTGCCCGCCGCTGCATGTTCAGCTGCAAGGGATGATCTCTGGGTCCAAATCTGGCTTACAGGCATACCAGGAGTTGGAGCAACAAAAACTGAAGACCGTGCATTTGCAGAAATCCTTGGAGTGTCTGCCTCAGGAGGCAGCTCCAATTCTTCAAGGTCCCATCCTCCCTCTTCCTCGTTTTCTTCAGCCGCTTCTCCATCTTCCAATACCGCAGAGACATCCCCATTCTCTAAGCCGTCAACATCAACATCCAGCTCCTCACCCCAGTCACCATCAGCAGCAACGTCATCCTCTTCAACTGTTCCCCTAGCAATATTATCAAGACCTCCTTCAAATATGCCTTTCATTACCCTTAGAAGAGGCCAATCACCACCGCACATGACAGGAGCTGGGGGCATCATCAGGGTAGGTACCTTCCCTTCTGGCAAAGATGGAACATTGTCTCCCAATTCTGCAGCTAAACGGTCAGCAATGTCCTGTAGTCCATGAACTGATGCAGTGATGTAAGCAAGTGGCAGGTGGCCAACATTCTCCAAGATCTTGACACGTTCTCGAACATCACCCAAATACAAAGCATTGTGGAACTGACCCATAACGTCATTCTTGACCTCAGCAATCTTCAGCATCTTGGATAGCTTATCCGTGTTACCAGTTATGAGATACAAGAAAGACAACCTCTCAAAATTTTTAGTCTTCTGGTACGCGTACTCGACTATACCTGCATTTCCCTGACGAAGAGCCTCCACGCCCAACCTGTACCAATGATCCTTTTCATCAATTGCAGTAGCAGATGCAACAGCAATTTGAATGTTTCCACTCTCCAGAGCTAGATTGAAACGAGTTCTCTCATCTTTCACAAAATGAAGAGCAACTTCAGGGAACCCCTTCTGCTGAAGATAAGCAATCATTGCCTGCCCACAGAGTTGGGAGCTCCTTATCACGCTCATAACGTGATCATATCTCTTCTTCAGTAGGGACAGCTTAAAAATATATTCTGTAGCATCAATAACTATGGCTCTGTTTTTCCCATCTCGATCCAAGCAAAATATGGTATTTCCAGAAACCCTTGCGATGTATATTGGAACATCAAGGGTTCTAATTATTCCACTATCTCCATTCGGAAGGCAGTACTTAATATGATTTAAAGTTGTGTAGATGAATACGCCATTGTCATCCCAAGCACCGCTCTTTACACGAATTGTTTCATGAAGAGTGCACTGGTGCACAAGCTTCTTGCTTGCAATTATGATAGCATGCTTGCTAAGCAATGCAACATTTTCCATGTCACCGGACCAAACAACATACTTGACAAAAGGAGTTGGAAGATCACCAAGAACCAACCTTTGCTGCAAATCAAATATAACCACTCTATCCTCTGCTCTACAAAGCAAGTTACCAGTTCCAGCGTAGAATATGGCATCGGCAGCAATTGGAAGGGCACTTTTCTTCACCACCTCATTTTTCAGATTCTTAACCAATACTTGGTTGCTGCTTCTATCAAGAACAGCAAATCTATTACGAGCAACAAAAACAGCTGATCCTCCAACACCTCTCTTTGCATCTGGCACATTATCACCCCGACTAATGCCGTCCTTGGGTATGGTATACAACTCATAAGAACCCCCCTCCACATCTGAGCATATGAGAATAGCATTTTCTGTTGGGCTGTAACTGAGAGTTCTAGGACTTTGATTTAAGCTGGTGGAACCAGGGCGTCTAATTGGAGCAACTTGTGCATCTTTTTGACTTGAAAACTCATAGTAACGAAGAAACCGATCTTTAACATAAAAGAGACTATCACCACTCACAGAAAAGGCAGGCCGTTCTCTCTCTAATTTAAAGACTATCATGCCACTGTCATGACCTGCTGCCAAAAGGTTCATCTCAGGGTGCGCTGCAAGAATCCAAAACCGATCATGTTCTCTGCGAAAAGTTTGGAGCCCAGTTCGCCTTGTTGCATCCCACACACGAATACTTTTGTCTTCTGAATTGGATACAATTATATCCTGTTTGGCATGGAACATAACACATGAAACATTATTCGTGTGCCCCCTCAATGTGTCCACTTCCCAAGCTTTTGTATCTGGCAGGAAAACAAAAATTCCTCTAAAAACAGAATTCATTCTAGGGATAAAAATAATTTCATGTATAGAGGCTAGCAGGTTCACCAAATAAAAGAAACATATATGAATCAATAAACGAACTTAAATGATACAGCCCTGAACAATAATGTGGAAGGAACTACACTAATTGCATTCACTATGTAAATGCACCAGCCAAGACAACAAATGAGTTTTACAATGTAAACCACACTATAATATGAATACCATTCATCCGCCACAATTTAACTTGGCGATCATCTGCTCCTGAGACAATCAGAGGAAGGGTGGGGTGGAATGCAGCCCAATTAACACCTCGATCATGGCCCTCCAAAACATACTTCACAACAGCATCGATACCTCCAAAAAGATCAGTATTCATCTGACTCAGACGCAGCATGTCATCTGGAGGAGATCCAGTTTTCTTCTTCAAGGCACCAATATCCCAAACACGAACTGTCTGATCAAGAGAGGCTGACACGACAAGGTCTTCTTTAGGGTGGAAGGAAGCACACATAACATAATGGTTGTGGCCCGTTAACACAGAAATGCAAGTTCGCGACTGCCAGTTCCATATGCGAATAGTCTGATCATCACTGGCACTTACAATCCATGGGTTCTCATGATGGAACTGCACAGTTCGAATATAATCAAGGTGTCCAAGAAGAGTAAAGAGACACCTATGCAGCTTGTAGTTCCAAACTTTAATTTTGTAATCATCCCCTGTAAAACAAACAAACAAAAGCTGGCAACTTTCAATGCCTGAATTACACTGTATATCCAGAAGTAATTGTACTGCATTAAAATAGCAACTCCAAAAAGTAACATAAAGTACATGCACTACACCAGAACTCTGTTTTAAGAGAAATTAGCATGTCAAAAGAATTTCATATTCGTACTTTCCACTTCTAGTTAAGCCTATTAATTCTCAACTGCAGAAAAAATAGAAGGTTCTGTACAGAGAAAGGAATGAAAAGAAATTAAATATCTTAATCCAATCTACAGATTCTCACTCTCACATAATTTAATGGCATACAATTTCCAGCTTTTCATTGAGAACAAATTTGCTAGGGCTGTGTAATTGCAAAAAACTGTATTGATGCACGAGAACTCTGTTCCAAAAGAATTTGGCAAGCCAAAAGAATTTCATATTCGTACTTTCTGCTTACGGTTAAGCCATTTAATTCTCAGCTGCAAAAGATATAACCTTTTTCTACCGAGAAAGAAATGGAAAGAAATGGAATTAGATCCTGATCCGATCTACAGAGTCTCATAGTCTAACACAATTTAGAAGCATATGATTTCCATCTTTTCAATGAGAACGAATTTGCTAGGCCAGCATAAGCAAAAAACTAGATTGAAACATGATGCATAATCTAAAAATAACAAAGACACTGTTTGATTAGTAAAAGAATAAAATATATATGTGGAAAGGCGATAAGATTCTACATCGACTATGACCATAGAACAACTAATTTGATTAACTTATTTCAGCAACCTCCAACTATAATTTAGCTCAGTTTAGCAGCTTTATCTTTCTAGCACAAATTCTATATTTACTATGGTTCCCATCCCTTCACTTCAGCTCTTTTCAACCTCAATCAGAGCCTACTAAACTAGATCGATCATCTATCCTCTATGAATTACAGAATATAAATAAACTTTGCTTTTCCAATTAGAATAAATGCTTTCACCTTACTCAGCAGTGTGCTAGGGCATGGATCTCGCAAATATTCAACAATACAAGAATACTACTAATGGTCACAATTTCCAACCAGAAAACAGAAAAGGATTATAAATCAAGGAAATTGGGCTGTGAGATTCACAATTGCGTCTATCAATTATCCGAGGTAACCTAATTCGCACCTCCAGAAACGAAGAGAGGCTGAGATTTGTGGAAATGAACACCACGAACCGGCCCTTCATGCTCGTCAAATCGATCGATCAGAGTTCCCATACGATAGTCCCATAGCTGGATCACCCCGCTGTGGAGACTCGCTAGGATCCACGGCCTCTTACTGTGAAAGCTCAGTCCCTTCACTCTATTGCTCTTCGTCTCAAACTTTGTCAACATCCTCGCTCCCGACTCTGCAAACAATCGAATCGCATCAACCTTTTCGCAAATTTCAACAAGACAAACACAATATTCCTAATCAAATCTGAAACCGAAATCAAAAAGTTCAATTTCCTCAACCTGTTTGATCGCAACGAAAAACGCAAGCATTTTCAATTCCAAACAGAAATTACAACGTAAACATTCAGAGTTCGGTTTACTGGATTCGAAAGTTTCAGATCATTTTCTCACAGGTCGCTGCTCAAAATTCAGCATTATACGAAAACGTGAAGATACAAAACGCAAACAGATCTGAACAAAGAGAACCTAAGAATGAAGAATTCACCTCAGATCTATCTGTTGATCAAATCAGAATCGAACGCACAATCGCGGCTACAATCGAAGCCACTCCCAGGTTTTGGTGTATGTGTTCATATAAATATACAGAGAGAACAGAATTCTAGAGAGAGAAAATTTCAGCAATAAAAAGAGTCCGGGAAATGAGAGCTGAGAAAAAGAGAGATCGGGGGAGGCCAGAGGGGTTTCGGTTCCCCCTTTAGATCTAGCGTCGAAGAGTGTCTGTTAGTTTTGGAGAGACAGAGAGGTGGAGGTGAGAGGTGGGCCACATGGGGAATTAAATTTAAATTAATTACAAAAATTCTTCCGTCCATTCGCCATTGTAATCTTTTGTCTTTTAAATTTTAAAACATAATACCTGTTTCTCGAATACTATAAATTGTTAAAAAAAATAATTATTATATTACATTTTGAAAAAATCAAAGATATTTTGATAATTTTACTTAAAAAAGTGACAAAAAAAAATTAAAAACATAATATTATCTGAATTCTTTTTTAGATATACTAAAATTTTCTTTAAAATTTTATTAATTTTTTTGCTCACAAAAAATATTTCAAAATTTTCAAATTTATAAATACACTTCAAAAAATATGAAAGAAATTTTATTAATACTATTAGGGTCTTTTTTTCTTTGAAAAAGTTGTGTTATTTTTTTTTATACTGAATATATTTGTGTTATATTTTTTTTATTTCACTTGTATATATAATTTTTAAAATTTTAAAATACTTTTTGAGTGTTAAAAAATTAATAAAAATTTGAAGAAAATGTTGGTATATCAAAAAAAAAGAAGGATTCAAATGATATAATAGTTTAATTGATTTTTTTTTGTTTTTAATCATCAATAAAGACTATTTTTATCATAGTTTTATTTTTTAGTTATTTTATAAGCAAAATTACTAAAATACCTATAATTTTAAAATTATTTGTCAAATCTTTTATTAAGATTCTAATAGAATGACAATTTTTGTTAACAGTTCATACTTCAAAGGGACGAATCTTACGTTTTGAAATTCATGGTGTAAAGTGTTACAAAGGTTATAATTCAGAGGAAATTTTTGTAATTAATCCTTAAATTTTAATGGGTTTTTTAGTTGAAAACACACGTATGTTATATTTTGAGAGAACGTAGCAGATGTCAAATTTATTAAAATGAATTGATAACAAATATCATATTTGAAAATAATTAAAGTAAATGTCAATTCTTTAAATATCAACAATAAAAAAGATTTTAGAACTTTTAATTCTACCATTATCTCTCCCCTTTGTATTTCTCTCTCTCCTATCCCCCTATCTTGTCTCTCGTCTCTTATTTTCAGTTGGCAGAGAAGATGGTGGCGTCAAAGCTGACACATTACATTTATTACGGGAGAAGAAAGACAACACGAGGTTGACGATAGCAACGACATTGCAAGATCAAGGCCGGAGCTATCGTGCCTGATTGATCATGGTAGAAGAGCACTAAATTTATCACTGGAGAAGAACGATGACGTGAGGCAGATGATGTCGATGATGAGATGGGAGAGGACAAGCGACATTGATGACATGAGAAGACGAATGCTGACAAGAGTCAATCAGAGGACGCGAAGCGCACAATAGTGTCTACATGCAAAGTCTGCTATCTGATGGCTGATGAAACTTACCATTTGTTAGAAGACATGGCCAAATACAATTATCAATGTTATAACAATCTAGAGCCACAGATTGACAACCAATCTCAAGTGATGGAGGCGTCCCTAGAATTAATTGCCTTAGTTACTCAATATAAGAAGCTAGAGGACCTAACGCCAAATAGGTTGAATAAGAGGCTAAGTAAGGTGAATGAAACGGTGGAGAAAATGACGAGGGATATAACGGCAAGTGTAGAGCGCATTTTAGAAATGACAGCATTTATTGCAAATTCTATCATGAATGTTTCATATTTTAACATGGAAGATTGCCATGTTAAAGAACCGTCATCAATAGAGGAGTGTTTTGGGATTTTTCAAAAAGAATATCTAAATGAAGAAAGGACACAAAACTCGATCATCCAAGAAGAATTTCAAAATAGGGGTGTATCTCCAAAACTTCAAGTCATATTTGCAAACTTCATTGGGAAGACTCATCAATAAATAAAGAGGGATGATTAAATTATCAAGAGGTTGGATGCAATGGTAGAAAATTCGTTTGAAACCTTGAATAGGGTAGATGCAATGGGAAAAAAAAATTAAAGAATTGGCAGTATTCATTTCTACTATGGATGTTCCAATTGGATAAAAGCAAGATTGCCACCTTATGGTTTCTACCCAATTTGAAGAACACTTGAAGATGTTTAATGATGATTCTCTACAATTTGAAGACTCTTCAAGAGAAGAAGAGACTAAAGACTTGGTTATTGTAAAAGAATCTCAAGAAGAAGTTTTTGAAGCCCAATCAATTGTGTCCAAACCGGTCATCGAAAATCACATCTATAAAAATCCAGTTAGCTAACACCTCATCCACCTTCATTAGCAATAATTTTAAATGCTTACTAAGTCCATCATTTTAAACAAATTGTTGTTGGTGCAATGAGCTAAATCCTTCCAATTATGCTAAACTTGAGGACATTTTCAATGAAGACTCATATTTGGTGTCTTATGACACCTACTATGAGCAAAAGCTGCTCTTTGATGGGCATTTTTCAATAGTTAGGTTGAAGACTATAATCCAAGCGTTGTTTGGGAGGCAACATAAAATTCTTGATTTATTTTAAAGTGTGTTTATTTTTAACCATTTTATTTAGCATTTTTTACTTTTATTTTGTAAATAATATTTTTAATTTTTTTATGATTGTTGTTTTTCTAAAAAAATACCTAAAATTTTTTTTAAAAAATTCAAGTGTTATAAAAATTTTGTTTTTCCAGACACTCAAACGCCTAACCTCATTGAGGTTTTGAGTGTGTTTTACCTGTGTGTTAGACGTGTTGTTTTATTCTTTTTGTTACATATATAATATATATATACCATTCAAACGGATCCAAATCAAGCCAAAACTGAAAATGGGCCTTCATTTTGGGCTCGAACAAAAATTGAGCCAATATCGATATTGGACCCCTCATTTTGGGCCAAGTGTGTAACTAGCCCATGATCTTAAAAGCCGACAAAACTTGGTCCATGTTTTTAAGAGCCTAACTAAGCCCAAACCATTTCAGATCACAAGAATTGGCTATGGCCCAATTTGATCCAAGCCGATCATGAATATATATATATATATATATATATATATGATAACAAAATCTCAATTTTTCACACATGCCCTTTACACGTGTCTTGCGCAGCAGCCATTTCATGTCTCAAAATCCATTCACTATACATCAAGACTCATTTTCTTGTGGGATTTCTCTCTCTAAGTTTCTTTTTCTCTCTCTAGTTTTCCAAATTCTCTCCTTTTTCTCTAAAACTGTTGAAGTTCTTCTTCTTTTTCTTTCTTGTTCTTCTAAATTTTCCCAAAATTCGTCAATCTTCCTCTTCAATTCTTCTTAATCCCTACGTAGATCAGTGATCAATCTTCAAATCTATCACTTTCTTTTGGTCTTTCTTTCTTTTCTTCTTCGTTTCTTTATTCTAGTTCTTCTTTCTTTTTATTTCTTCCTTATAGATCCAGAATATCTGCACCTGAGAAAAAATTTCTTATCTTTTTCTCAGAAGACTCTAAAGACGAAATACAAGTAGTCAATAGACTTTAGTTCTCATGTGATTTAGCATTCCCAATAATGTCAGAATGCTAATCGAGGGTAAAATATGTCCAAGTGACTTCGAGCATAACACTTAGGGGTGGCAATAATCGTGTTCGTGTCGACACGTTTACAGCACGACACGTTTAGCCCAAACACGAACACGACACGATTAATAAACGTGCCAAAAATGCCAACACGAACACGACACGCCTATAGCACGTGTAACATGACACGACACGATTAACACGATTATTAAATGTGCCGTGATAGGTTGACACGATAACAACACGAATATGACACGTTTATGACCCAATTAACTAAAAATTAAAAAAATAACATTTTTTTAAAAAAAATTTAAAAAATAAAAAAAAGCCAATAAAGAAAATTAACAAAAACACAATATCTAATTAATACTAACCTACTATAAATATTTCAAATATTTTTATTTTTAAGTTTACATGTGTTATAAACGGGCAGGTCTTGTCGTGTCGTGTCAACACGTTTATGACCCGTTTAATTAAACGTGTTAAGGCGTGTTTAGCGTGTTAGCATGAATCCAGCCTATTTATTTTCGTGTTATTCTTGTCAACTCATTTATGACACAATTAATAAACGTGCGGTCTAAACCCATTTATCTCGTGTCGTTTTCGTATCGTGTCATCGTGTCGTGTCCAAATTGCCGGCCCTAATAACACTTATCTTCTTGGTATAGGTAAGAGTCATAGTTCATTAAGAAGAAGAGCCCATTCCATTGAATCGAGATGCAACAAGTGTGCTCGACAAACTTGTAAAGGTAAGTGTCCCTCTCCTAGATTTATGTCAACTGACAAAGAGGACAAGATCCAATTTTGCAAGGATGGACTTTCGAAAGAAAACTTGGATGATCTCTAAGCTTCCCTAAAAAACATCATAGTGGATATGTCCACAGTGCGATTGCTAAACTTTGGCCCAAATTTCATACAAAGAGATAACGCCTTAGGAATCTGGCGATAAACGACCCTGTTTGTCAGTTTATAAAAAAAACTAGATGGGAAGTAAATCCTTGATCTATAGAGATCGTTAACAACACTTGTAAATATTTTTTATTTTGGTGTGTTTGTTTTTTAATTAGAAAAGTTAAAAATTTATTCGAGATTTGATTCCTAGTTTCTAAAGAAATATCATTAGAATGACAACTTTATGGAGACTCTCTAGAAATGCATTCTTATGAACATAAGCTTCAAAAGCAGTTATGTTCATTCTTGAATAAATTTTCAGCACAAAAAAAATTGTTTGATTTAGTGTATTTGTGTGTTGTAGATAGTTACATTGAATGTTAAATAATTTTATCTATTTTAATTTATTATTTTTATTTTAAACATATTTTTTGGTTAGATGTCACGTGTTTGTTCCTGTAGATAGTTTGAAAATTTTTAGATCTTATCTAATATTTCTAGAATTGTGTCGTGTTTTTCTGTGGTAGCTTTTTCTTTTGTCTTTTGTAGATTTTTCTAGAATCAATTTTCTCTTGTCAAAAAGTCTATATTGTACTTTGTTATAATTTGTCAAAAGTTATACAGTTAAAACCTTTTTTTCAAAAGTAGGTCTAATAGCGTGTCTACTTTTTCATTTCATGTCTGATTTTTCTCACTTGTATAATATTTTTAGATTGTTAAGTAACCTGCCATCATTTACTTACTTGACTCTTTAGTCATCGTGCATTCTTATCTTCCTTAAGACCTCATTCAAGACTTAGAGTTAGCGGAGCAGACTTAAAATAAAAATCAAAAACCCAAAAAATCAAATAGTAAAAAAAAAAAAGAGTCAACCAATCATAGAACTAATCATGTCTTCCTCCTACTCATCAAGGAAAATTATCTATGTAATATGTAGTTTAAGTTCTAATAAAGATAGAGTATAGGCTACTGAAAACTTAGGACATGTCTTAGCATGTAAGAAGATTAACTTAGTGCATAAGAAGGTAGCTTAGAGTTGATGGGGAGAGTAGCAACAACAGCTTAGTTTAGTGGTGCATAAGTTCTAGGAATTATCCTTGAAGTTCTAGGTGAGGGAAGTAGTTGTGGAAGAACCATAGGTGAAAAAAAAAAAAAGAGTTATACCCATCCATGAGTGTATAAAAGCTATGGTAACTATAGCTGATGAATTCATAGCTCTTCCTAGTGGTATAGACACCCTTGAGGAAATATTTGTAGTTATTAGTGGGAACTTATTAAGTCTCCATTCAAAACCTTTAGGACTTTTAAACGTTAGTAGTTATTATGATAGTTTGTTAAAGTTTTTAGATCAAGCTGTGGATGATATACTTTATTGTACAAGCTAGAAGACAGATCTTTGTCACAGCTTCAATTGTCGAGGAATTGCTAAACAAGACAAATCATTCATCTGGAGCCCGATACTATAACTTTGAGGTTAGATTGAGACAAAGGCAGCAGAAAGTGATCGTTGGATCTAAGCCTCCACCTGTAATCTTTCAGTTTTACTTAGAACATGTTCACTTTTTCTTTTTAGTCGCAATAACCGCTCGTATCTTTAGGTGATGTTAGAACATGTTCACTTTTTCTGTTTAGTCGCAATAAACGATCTTCTCTTTAGGTGATGTTGTTTCTTCTTTCTTTCTTTCGTTATGGTTTTGTTAGCTTTTTGTTTATATGTTTGCATTAAAAAATAACAAAAAAAAATCAAGAGATGTGTGTTTGTGTTTTAATGGTATGTTGTTGTTAAATCTTTTAGATTTATTGTTCCTAGTGTTGAGATAGTAGATATATGGAGTAACTAGTACTCTCGAGATGTATTCCGTTTAGGTTCGAATCTATAATTTATCGATGCTTATATTCTCCATTTTGTTTTTTCTGTGCATTTGCATGCATGCTTGATTAGGATAGCTGCTATATGAAGTAACTAATACTATTAGTCATGCTTAGTCATGCTTGTAGTGTATTGCCTTTTGTTGTATGTCTATATTTGCATCTAACAGGTAATTAAAAACCCGAAAAATGAAAATGTCAGAGCCTCCAATCGATTAGGTACGTCCTTTGTTCCTTACCTTTTCTTTATCTTTTAAACATTGAGGACAATGTTCAATTTAAGTTTTGGGGAATAGCATCAAAAAAATTTCAAAAGTTTTAAAATTTTTTCTACCTTTTTGTTTTATTTTTCTAAATATATATATGTTACATTTTTAAGTTATTGTCTTGAGTCGATGTCTAAGAATCGATGATAAAACCTGTTCTAAAATGTATATAGCTTCTAAAAAATGATAAACATTGTGTCTGGATTCTTTATACGCCCATCACGAGGACCTCCCTGGTGAAATTTTGCCACGCACAAGGGAATCCCGGTAGGTTTTTTACTTTCTTTTGAATAAGTTCAAATCAAATCTCACTAAGTTTCAAATTTGTTATTCAAATACTAAATAGCTAATAATTAATTATTCTAAACTCTAACCATAAATTTGAGTATTATTTTTCAAAATTAACTAAATAATAAAAGGACTGCACGCAGTGCCCAGTCCTCCAGAGACTATGGTCGCACGGCCTACTTCGCCTAATAGCCTGAATCACGTGTTACTCAATAATACCAGTTATATCTGAAATTTGCGCCATTTGTTTTATAAGAATTTTCTATGGTTGGTAATTTATAAATTTAGTAAGTCTACTGCCTCCACAGCCCCACCAAACGTAATCATATGGTTATTACCAGGTCGGCATTATTAGACAAGTTAAGCATGAATTTTTTTTTTTTGTTATTTATATTTTTATACCTATATTTTATGTTTATTCAAAAACCATACCCCCAATTTTTAGTTTTACCAAATATATACTTTTAAATTAGATTTAACAGGCAAGTCCATATATTTTCTAGGTCAACAATTAATTTTGATCTGAAAATGCCCTACCTTGAAAATAAAAATAAAAAATAAAAGTCTACAAGTAAGAAAACGGACAGACTATTTCTTTTTCTATTTATGGAAGAACAAAACCGCAACCCACCGTACTCCTGTAGTCGCCCCCACTCAGCCCCCTACCACTGCACCCTCCTACAGAGCCCACTTCGTCGTCACCTCAGCCACATAAAGCCCACCCCTACCGTTGCGAGACTCCGTCGGCCAACCGTGCCTCAACCGCCTCTCAACTTAGGCCCAAACCCTTTCTTCCCACGCCTAACTCCACCTTCCTCGCCCCATCTCTGGCGCTATGGTGATGACCACCCAAATTTTGCGACAACATGTACCATTGAAACTCTCGCGGCGACCACCTTTGCTCCCAGACATGTGCAACCTCCGCCCTTGTCATGACATGCAACGGCCACCCCACCTTCACCGTGAGCGACAAGGTCACCAAATCTGCTATATGGATTGAGAAAAAAAAAAAAAAAATCACCAGGTGATATCCTTTCATATGGTTTTTGCTTGTATCTTGGACATAAAAAGATTCAAGATACGGTTCTACAAAAACATAGAGAAAATAGAGAGAGAAAGTGAGGGCAATGGGAAAAAGCTTCATGCCATATTATCTTTTTTTTTTTTTTTTTCGGTGCACTTCTGGAGCGTATAATGGGAAACATATGGGATGGGTTGGGGTGTGAGGGTGGCGTGAAGTAATTTTTATTTATTTATTCCTTTAATTTTTAAGATTGGTCAGGGTTTTGTTAAGTTCTATATTATTTTTGTCTTTTGCCTTTTTAAAATTTTCTCTTTAAAAGTGTTTGGGACATCATCATGGTCAAAAGATGACTATTGATTTTGAAAGGGTAGGCATTTACCTATTAAATGTAATTTGATAATATATATTTAATGAGATTGAAAATCAATGGTATATTTTTTAAATAAACAAAAAAACTTAAGGTATAAAAATATAAATAGTCCTTTTTTTTTTCAAAAGCCAAGCATAGACTTGTATGTTGTAATTTAAAAAAAAAAAAAGAATAGATACATTGTTAAAATACAGAAATTGTAGCAAAGAGAGGATTTTATTCATTCCTTTAGTAAATAACGTTGGATGTTTTTAAATGTAAAATAAATGGCATATTGGTTTTTAACCAGATTTAGAAGAATGAAAAACCTAAAATACCCCTCATCCATACACTAATTTCCTTATCTCTCTTCTCCGGCCAGACCTCTTCTCTTCCCCATGGACCCAAGCCTCATTTCTCTGATATCAAGCCGTAGTTGTCGCCTTCAAACATATCGACTTTGCCGAATCATTTCCCTGTCATCGTGATTGTGTAAAACCCCTTTAAGCTAGTAAGTGTAGTTAGAAAAATTGTCACGACGACAAGCTATACTTCAAATAGAATTATTAGCTTATATTGTTTAGGTCACTAATCATATTATACGAGGTCACGTTTCATCTTGCAGGTGATCGCAACGAGACTCGATGTGCTATGATATGAAAATTTTTGATTTGTTATAAAATTTTAATGTACGTTAATTTAAAAGATTGTGTGTTAATTAATACTTCAGTGTTAATTTATATATAATGGACGACCTAATTTAGAGGTAGCCCAACATGAATTTTAATTAACAAATAGTTAGGTGCTTTAATCCTATTATCACGTACATTACAATATATTATACATTATATATAAATACACGTTTTACCGAAGTTATTTGTTTATAATATATATTGTCATACACGTAAATATATAGTTATTATAACATATATATGTATATATATATATATATGCACCACAATGTACGATGACGACCTTACTTAGCGCTGTTTAATATAGAAAAATAATTTAAACTATTACAGTAGAAACTTATTAACGGGATGCTATGATGACCTTATTTAGCGCTATTTAATATAGAAAAATAATTTAAAATATTACAGCAAAAAAATATGTAACAACAAATAGGCAAAACTAGTGCCTTTAAGAGTCGAACCAATTTTAAACTTTTGAAAACATAACTAATAATAATATATTTAAAATAACTTGTAAAATTATAAAGCTTAACAAATTATCTTAAATCAATCCAACGTAAAGAAAATAACCAATATCTTGTTTTAATATAGTCTTAGAGAGTATTAATTAAAACCTAGAATTTCACAACAACAATTTATAACATAAGTTCCAACAAAAACCCTAGAACCACTATTTGATAACCTATTCCACCATCACGCACATATCCACGCCAAGCCTCCTCCATCCTAAAGCTTAATTACTACATATATCTACAATATACGAATAGAGTAAGAAAAATGCTTAGTAAGTATATCCATTACCTCACAAAGCATTTTATATAAGTTTCAAAGAAATCTTAAAATCAATAAAATATGAAAGAATATAACTTATTATCAACAAACCGTTCTTTAAAACTTTCTTTTAGAAAAATACTTTCAAAATGTTCTTTTTCTTTTTATCTTGTCTTCTTATTAGGGCCTTAATTAAGAGATATACCAAAAAGTGCAACCACGATGAGAGTGGGATTGTAAGTTCCAAACATAGCGAGGCAACATAATGGATAGATTTGCACCCACAAAATGGGAGCACCTAGCAGCTTGATGCGAAGAGGGATTTATACTGTTTTGGTACACATTTCTTGAACATCATTTGTCTTGATTAGCTCTTAATTATCTATCTTCATAAGATTGTAAGGAATATAATATAACATAGAAATCTTGACTTTCTTCATAGAAATCCTCCTTGAAACTTTCTTCATAATAGCAATGAAGATTTAAAACCATATACAATTATATTTTGAATAAACTTTTTATAGGTGAGAGATGTACTTACCTAACAATGCCGCTTTTACTTCGCTAATTATTCTCTGGTGATGCAATTTGGGACTTCTCAAAGTGCTTAACCTTTTTTCTATTTGTTACATGTGATTAAGTATTATTAATTTAATTCTATAAATATCTCATGGTATAACCCTCATCAAATCAACAGAAACATTAAGGCTTGACTTAGGCTTAAAATTATAACATATCAAAAACATGTAACACTTAGTACAAAAACATATTCATCAACTTACTACTAGAAATTTGAGATTATATGACCCTTATTTGACGACATTTTTTTAAAAACTACCGTAATAAGAAAAAAATGAGGGAGTTACGCCCGAGAAGACAAAAATCATAGTAATAGGGGAGGTCGTCTACCACGACAGTTTTTTCAAAAAACTATTATAGTATGTAAGGCCTTCCATGACCCTTTTTTTTAAAAAAAAAAAAAACCGTCGTGGAAGGCAATACATACCACGATGGTTTTTGGAGAAAACCATCATGGAGGATGACTTAAAAGCCCTTTTCTTAACTCGACAATCAGACACGAATCATAAACCCAGCTATCAAATACATATCCAGAACGCTCCAAAACCGTTGTAGCTGTCTCTCTTCGCCTCTATCCTCCTTAATCTCCTTCCTAATTGCAAGTTTTATTAGAAATTAATAAATTGGTGTTGATTTTGTTGTTTATCGATTCGTGTTTATTGTATTATGGTTGGGTATGATTAATTTGTTTTATGCATATGATTTATGATTAGAAAGTGATGGGTATGTGTAATTTATGGAATTATTTTTAATTGAATTACTATTTATTATTTTGATTTAAGACTTAAGAAATGGATAAGAAATAGATATAGGATTTTCAATTGTCTAGAAAATATATGAATGAAGAGTTCTTATATTTCACCAAAACTTATGCCAATGGTGCTAAAATTCAATGTCTTTGTGTTTAATGTGGAAACCATAGATCTCATTGAATTCCACTTGTTAGAGGACATTTATTTCAAAATGGAATTATAAGTAGTTATCAAACATGACATTTTCATGGCGAGTCTAAGTTCAATCCAACTTTAGTAAGTAAAGAAAATGAAGTTATTGTGGAAGATAATATAGATGATCACGACAACATGGTTGACATGGTCAATAATTTGAAAGAACACTTCTTACACCAACCAGATTTATTTGAGACAATGATGAATGATGCCAAGACACCCGTGTATAAAGGGTGTACCAATTTTACTAAATTATCTACTTTAGTTGGATTATGGAATTTGAAAGCGTTGAGTGGGTGGTCAAATTCTAGTTTTATAAAGCTTTGGGAATTTTTAAGAAGGCTTCTACCAGAGGGTAATAAATTACCAACTATTATGTATAAGGCTAAGAAGACTTTGAGCACTTTGGGAATAGAGTATGAGAAAATTCATGCTTGTAAAAATGATTATGTTGTTTATAGGAATGAGTATGAGAATGAGAATTATTGTTCGGTTTGTCAACAATCAAGGTGCAAGAAAGGAAAGGAGCCAAGAGACGGTAAGCATGGAGTGCCAATGAATGTGTTATGGTATATTCTATTGGTTCCACGTTTGAGGCTTTTATTCAAAAACATAGAACGTGCCAAGAATTTGACATGGCATCATAAGAAATAGGTCGATGATGGTACTACTACAAAATGTGGATTCCACGATGGTTTATAACCGTCGTGAAAAAATTTCACGATGGTTAAAAAATCATTGTGGAACAAGACCGAGTTTTTACGACTATTTTTTACCGTCGTGTAATAGAATAATTGACGCGGGAGATCGGTAGGAGTGCTTATTTTCTACGACGGTTTTCTCTAAAAATCGTCATGGAATCAAGAGCTTCCACAACAGTTTTTGGTGAAAGCCGTCGTGGAAGGAGGAGATTCCACGACGATTTTCACCAAAAACCGTCGTGAAAATTTGGTATTTTTCAAAAAAAATTTCTCCCATAATTTCTATTTCCCACGGGATGGACAGTCCCGTATGTTATCCATTACATCAAGGCCCTAATTACATACAATAATTGCTGTATATTAAAAATTGCATTGTATTTACAAGATCGTTTTACATTTGAGCTATTTTGAGCACTTTGTTAATCTACCATGACGTGTACCTATCTAAAAAGCACAAAACTATTTACAAATTGTACTTACTCTAATCTAACATCATGTATATCCGTATGTATATAAAAATCTTTTTTTCCTAAGGCTTGTATACCACTTGTAATTATATCCCGCATGAAACGTAGAATAAAAAACGACATTCTATGTTTCCTTGTTGTCTTGGACACTTATATTTAGAATATAACGTTTCGTTCGGTCGGTTTGTGACACCGGTTCTCGCTTAAAGCTTTCAATCGTTAAGCGCCCTAATAATGTATCATGTTTAAATAATAAATAAATTAATAAATTATACAATTATGTGAGACTAAAAACAATTAATTTTATAAGACAATATTAATACTTACAATCTTGTGACAGATACGAAATCCTCACGTGGTGGGTGTCCAAGGGGGTTAAACCAATATATTTGGTCCTCCCATGGCGAAATAAGTCCCAACATCCAATGTTCTCCAACGTTGTATAGCAGGAAGAATAATTTCCCCCTCGGTGCTTCAGCTAATAGGTGGAGGAGTGATATGGCACGCTCTCTATGATCACTCTGCAGGTCTCTTGCAGCACTTGAAACAATGGCCGGAGATATAAAGTTGAATTTTTCCGCCATGCCTTGAAGTTCACAAATTTTGTCAAAAAACTACAATAAAAAATATTATAGTGAATTATTTTAAAACACCTTACAACTCTACATATATATTTAAAATACTAAAATAAGGCTTGAGTTATCACCTAAGGTATACGAGGATACAGTTTACCCCGATTTCTTCGAAGCTGATGAAGTCGTAAACGTCTTCATACCCCACATAGATAGGCAAATCATTGCCAGTGACATTTACCAGTATCGGGCACTGAATGGTCGACCCATCGCGCATGAAAGAATGTGCGTATAGAGCTAACTGCATAAATTCTTGAGGTACTAAAGCGAAGTTAAATGCACGCAGGTGCTCATTAGCAATGGTTTGTCCTTGGCGTTGTTGAACCTCAGGTTGTGATTCTTTTGCTTTTAGAGTGCTTTTCTTTTTTTGCCGTTTCTTTTTGCTTAGATCTTGGGGAACATGGCTAGGTGCTCGACTCGTCTTTGTCAATGTGATGACTTCAACTAATCTCTTCGGCCATGCGATAAAGCTTCTTGCTGCTTCACCCATAGTTGTTGCTTCAAGTGTTGGAACAGGCAATTCAGCTGTTCTAACTCTGATGGTAGTGATGCTAACACGCACGTTCTCTTCCTCTAATAGTTGTCCATGAATTGTATTAGTTGGAAGGCTCTACATCCATACCTTCCCAAGCGCAATAAGTGTACACCCACCATTAATTCTATCATCAACAAAGAGCCTACATTGTTCGAGCCTACATTGTTCGAGCCCTTGACGAGGAGGTGACAATTGGACTTCTAGAGCTTCTAGAGCTTCTGCTACAGTATTGGGAGGGTTACAACTAGCTTTGAAGCTGTTGTGTTGTGAGATGCTATCATCCGTCGACTTAGCACGTCCTTGGGAAATGAGCTTAGTCACAAGACTTTAGAGTTTTGCAATCTTCATCTGCATCTTTGACATTTGAGAATTCAATTTTGACGATCCTGGTTAGAGGTCGAAGTATTGAGACTACTTCACATACTTTGATTGACCGCGAACACATCTTGAATGTTTCGGTTTCCCTAGTGCCGTCATCAAAATGTCATCATTACTGACCGATTGAAAGCTCTCTTGATTTTGTTGCATTGTGTATTTATCCTGTACAAGAACAACACAACCATGTTATTCAAGCAATCCTTCATCCACCTGTAGTAAAATATAAATTAATTGTTCGTGTTCAGTAGATTTACAATCAAGTTGGAAATCTCTGCTACTTTTGGATTTTTAAACTAGCCATTGGGATCTTGACGTGATTTTACCCACAACTTCTCTCGTGTTGGTTGCACGCCTGTCTTTGCAAACTATATTACGCTATGTTAGTAACATAGTAATGTAGCAATAATTGATATATGTAGTTTGAGTTAATTAGTAACGTACCATGGATTGCTCGAGCTTTCTATATCCCACTCAGCCAACCATAGAGCAATATTCATTTTTTGCTCTTATTTTTCTTGCATTTGATGATAGCAGTTGGAAATCACTGGAATGTCGATACCTCACAAAAGCTTCTCAATCTTCATCGATTATGGAGGGGTAGTAGTGTGCTACTGTAGGAGGCCGTTTATATATATTTACATCCTCCCCCGAAATGCAAAGGTATGGTTGCACGAAGGTAACGTAGAGGTCGGATCTGAACCCCTTTGCTAATTCGCCACAAACCTTTAAAGCCCTTTTCCTATACCAATCCTCAACTATGAAAGCTTCGTATATCTCTCTCCAAATCACATCTTTTACTTTATCTAAATCCTTAGACCTCCAATCTTTTGTCCATATTGGAACGTGCTCTCGACTAAGAACTCCGATCCAACTGCTTAATTTATGACCGGGTGCGCCTTCCAGTTGGCCTTTCGAATCAAAAGTCACTTCAATTCTTAAACCTTTCTTTCTCATCTGATGAATTTTTTTCATTAATGTTGCCCTTTGGTCAAAGTCTACTTTTGGATCAAATTCGGTTCACCTTCGTGGCTTACTGTGATGGTTTCCCTTGCTATATTTCATTGCAGATGAAGTGCAGCCTTCATACTCCTTCTCGTACTGGTCACTATTGAATTCACGAGACATTGTACTTATGTAACGTATTCAAAAACTAAAAAATACATACTAATATTAATCACAAACTACACATATTCACATACTAATATCATGAATTGCACAATTTCACATAATTTTCCTCTAATAGACATATTGACATATTCACCACGAATTGCACAATTACTTTCCATCTTCATATATTCACAAGTTTATATATTAACATAATTTCATGTAATCAAATCTTAACATATTCACAATTACACAATTTCAACGACACATATTCATATAATTTCACATATTCAAAAGTTTACACATATTCACAATTACATATATAATTTCACATGTTCAATATATTGACATATTCACCACAAATTGCACAATTACTTGTCAGCTTCACATATGCACAATTTCATATATTGACATAATTTTACATAATCAAATATTGACATATTAACATTTATAATTGATTACATGAT